>MUZC01001936.1:176977-189083 GCA_002072015.1 Radix auricularia | reverse complement strand
AAAAGTTAATTGTATAAATTGAAAGTAATTTGTATTATGTAAAATTGCACAAAGTAAGATGTAATAAAATATAAAATAATTTGTATAGTAGGAACTGTCTAGCAAAATGTAAAATAATTTTAATACAACAATCTAACTTCAAACTTATTTGTATAAATTCATAAATTCCAAACACTGATCAACTGGTTAGTAGTTACTTTTAAACATGAAATCATTGAATTAACATTATATATTATTTTTATATTATTTTCATTTAAGCATAAAATTGTTGGTTTTAAAAAAAGTTATTAAACCTGCATGGAACTTTTAACTTGAAGCAAAAATATAACAAAACAAAGGCATTTTAAAAATGTATTGCAATATCAATAAGTATTTAGTGCCCATATCATTTTTGAATATGGTTCAAGTTTAATTGAAATTCTATAAATATATTACTGAACAAATCACTATGAAATGTTTGGTGAAAAAATATTTTTTAGTCAACAGGTTCAAAAATCATTGGTTCAGAATATACATTTATTCTTCTTAATCAAACAACTTACTCATGAGGTTAGAGTCACGAATTCCAAGTCCGAAATCCATTTTCTTTAATCCCGTGAACAATCCAAAAGTAATATTAGCTGTGTGACCTGTCGGTGAGCCTCCAGTGGCATTGGGGAAAAATGTTCCATTGTTTACAGAAACAGGTGATGAAGTAATCCAGTAATCAGTTGCGAAAGCTGCAACTATAAGGCCCACTCCAATAATGCCAACAAAGGCAGAAAAACCTATTAAACGGCGGTGACTCAGTGCCATTTTCTTCACCTTTTCCCTTGGAAACTGCCCTGAAATTCTTCAAATAATTTGAGAATCAAATAATTATTGAAATTAAAGACACAAAACAAAGCTTGGTCTAAATGTTTAAGTACACAATTTGGGATGAAGGATATCAATTGACAAGATTAAGTAATAGCTACATTACTTACATTACATTTACATATTAATATATTAATAGTTTAATAGTATTCATAGAAATAGAATATATATTAATATATAATTTATATATTATACACTTAAAAGTTAAATTTCAAAATTAGCATTATCTTATAGACGCTCCTTCTGTACAGAAGATTATTGCGTCCTACGTATTTCTATGGTTTGTGTTTAGTCCTGTATTCTTACTAGAGTTTTAAAAGATGATAAAGTGTTGGCTTTCCTGGTTTCTTCAGGCAACCCATTTCACGTCCGAATAACGGGTGGAAAAAAAGAAAACTTGTATGTGTTTGTTCTTGCATATGGAATAAGAAAGGTGTTTTTATCTTTATGTCTATTTGAGGGTTGTATTAAGATATCTTTGTGTTGTATTTCTAAATTAGAATTAATTGCCTTATGTATAATTACTAATTTACTCTCGGTTCTTCTATCCTCTAGTCTAGTGTTTCAAGGTTTAATGATTTTATTTAACTAAGTGTAAGATTTGACTTTGTTGTGATTAATTATGGCTATGGCCTATCCTATGGCCATGGCTAATAAATACTTATAATTAATAACTAAAATAACTTATTATAAAATAAAGAAGTATAAGTGTGAATGTGACCTTTTATTTTATTAAAAGTAAAAAGTAAAAGGCCACGGTCATGAATGCCTACACTTACAGTAGTAGAAACTTACACTTATTATGAGATGTGCCTTATATTATACTTAACTGTCTTAACGAAAACACTTACAATCAGTAACAATTTAGATAAAAAAGAAGTATTGTCGTCATTCCTCTTCCCCGTCGGTCATCTTTTATATTGATTGCTATATCAGGGAGTTAAAAACATCAACTTCGTACTTAGTACAGGTGAGTGTTGTTACCTGGAAGGTTGTTGACCAATCGACGGCAACGCCTTATTTTATGGATGATGCTCTGCAACATATTTTTGTGTTCAGATACGTAGTTTTTCTTTGGTACACGGCTGGCGCATCAGTTAACTTATCTGTTACAGACCCTCCTTCTATATCTTTACAAAGGATTATTGCGTCCCTTGCTTATTCTTGGTTTATTTTCTATTATTGCTTTTTATTAGAGTTTTAAATGTTGAAAGCGTGTTGGTTTTCCCGATTTCCGGACGGGAATAACGAGATTTGTATGTGTTCGTTCTTGTACACGGGGTCGTCCATAAAGTATGTCTTTATGTATCTTAGATATACAGACGCTCCTTCTATGCAGAAGATAATTGCGTCCACAGACCATGAGAGATGATCTGTTGGCAAGTGATGCAGCGGTCACAGGCCACGGCTATAGGGGTTCCACGCATTACCCCAGCCGCCTAACTATTGTCTAATTAGGTACCCATTCGGAGCTGGGTGACTCCGGGACTCCTCAGGCCGCGAGAACAAATCCTCACCTTCGTCACGCTCATAAAGGGTGGGGAGCGGGTGTAAAAAAAAGTGTGACAGGGGGGTGTCCGGCCATGTGTGACGTCCGGTGTTTTATATTAAATTTTAATTATTTTGTTAATAAAAAAACATTTTTGTTCGAAAGAGGGGCGTGTGTGTGGGGGGGGGGGTCTATTGTGGTTTTATTAGGGCTGCGGAAATTATCGATTAATTTCTCGATTAATCGGTAAAAAATTTATCGATTAAAATATATAGAGAGATAAAATAGCGATTGGAGTTTATATTTATATATAACATACCTGTACCGATTTATTAATAAATAATTAATAATATTTTGCTTTTTTATGTACAAACTTCTCCATTTATAAAAAAAATATTTTTAAAGTGTAAACTTTAAAATTTGCTATTTTTTAATGAAAGTGATATAAAAAATTAAATAATGTTTTTACTTTATTAACATAACAAAATTTAAATTCATTGACATTCTATTGAACTACTTATATTTAAATCAAAACATGTCAATTATCTGTTTTTGTTACTTCCCTTGAAATTTTCTGTTTAATGAAGTCATACATCTTATTTTTAGCGTCAATCAAAATTATCAATTAATTATTCGGTAATTTTTCCAAAGTTAACGATTAAATTTAAATTAATCGATAACAGCCCTAGTTTTTATCCATATGCCTTTGCGGGGTTGAATTAGATTATCTTTTTTACTTCCACGATATAATTAATTGCCTTAATTATTACTACTTTGCTCTTTGTTTTTCTTAACTCAAGTGTTTCAATGTTTAGTTTAATGATTTAACTAATGGTGTTACTCTTGTCAGATTTCAATATTTTCGAGTAATGAAATTGACAACTCTTTTTAAATTATTATTTGTTTAGTTAATAAAGCAAAGATATCTTATCTTTTCTATACAGACGTTCCTTCTATGCAGAAGATAATTGCGTCCACAGACCATGACGGATGATCTGTTTGCAAGGTGCAAATTATGCAGCGTTCGTTCATAGGCCAGAGCTATGAGGGTTCCACGCATTATCCAGCCGCCTAACTGTGTTAGGTACCCATTCGGAGCTGGGTGACTTAAGGACGCCCTATGCCCGGGAAGGATTTCCCCGGGAACAAATCCTTGCCTTCTTAAGGATTCGAACCCATGACCATCGGTACACACAAAAGGTTGCATTTTCGTACCCCCTCCCCAATGTTGCACCCCGTACGTTTTCGGGACCCTATTCCCCCAGGGTCGGTCTTAGCAATTGTGGGACCCTATGCGGCTTAGTATGCGAAACGGTTTGCGCAGGGCCCAGTTTGGGTAGGGATAAGGAATTAATAAGGATAATAAGTGAACATTAAGATAGGCGGGGCCCACGAAAGCGTGGGGCCCACTACGACTGCATAGGTTGCAGTGGCCTAAGACTGGCCCTCCCCTCCCCTATGCGTAATTAACAATTAATTTTATGCCTTGGTCACAAGGTAATGGTTTTACTCGTTATAGTTTTTTGTAATATTGTGATTTTCATGTTGAAATTAGTAAAGAAATACAATATAACTTATGTCGCTATTATTACCTGATTACTTATACGGGGACATTACACACATTTTTCTTGAGGACTTGTGGTGCCCCCCTCCCCCCAGCCCCCCTCCCCACTTGGTGCTCTAGGCACGTGCCTTGTTTTTTGCCTAATAGTTAATCCAAGCCTGATAGAACATTCATTCAAATTTTATTGTCTTGAACACTGCATCAAAATAAATAATAAAATAGAACAATTTAAGCAGTGAAATCACCGTCCCGTTATGCAAATTTGTAACGAATGTGGCATCAGTGGGTGAAAGAGAAACTTCTACTAATTTCAAGAAATGGAAATATAAATCAAGCGTATATAATTTTAGGTTCTAATTTTAGTAATGTGTGAACATTTTGTCTGAATCAAATGTTAATTACTTCCAAGTAATTAAACGTTCAGAAATTCGTTTGTATTTAATTATAAGACATTATGGCATATTAGTTTTAACTCTCGAATGCCGTTTCCAGCCTGAGCTGTTTACGTTACTACCATAAATGTGTTGTGCAGACGTATACATTCAGTTGATACCCCTCTAACAGTTAACGCTTCTCTGGATGGAAAGATATACTCCAAATAGTTTCACATATAATTAATTCATATGTCTTATTGTAAGACTGTAAGACTTTGTTATCTTATTTTGATTTAATTGTTCTTTAGTAATAAAATCATCACCAAATAACCTATAACTTTAGTTCCTGTTAAGATGCTGTTGGGAAAATCTTTTATTTAAATTATCTTATGATTAGTGTAAATGAACAATAAATCTAAACGATCCAATATCACGTGTTAATTGTTTGTTTTTTTAATGAACATTTTGTTAGTGACAAACTTTCTAATTTGTGATAGGAGTAAGAATTCAGTATACATTTCTAATATATATAAAGGAAGAAGGTTTTTTAAAGAGAAGATTTTCATTACGGTAGGTTCAGATTTTAATTTGTATACATTTTTAATTAATTGCACTTACTTTATGGGGAGAGGAGAGTTGATAAATATTTTGAAACAAGAGATCTTGCGGCTTGTTACCGCCCTCAACTCCACGCTATGCATGTTTCTGATTAAGCTGGCGACGCTTTGGCGAAACGTTTCGAAGTAAAGAGCAATATCCTTATATAAAACTACGTAAACCTAAGTGACATAGCGGAGCTTTTATCTATATGTGTGGGTTAATGTTCATGTGTGTGATGGATGGGTGTTTGGGTGAGAGAGAGGGGGGAGGGGGAGAGAGAGACTCAAGCCCAGATGCAAGAAATACAGTAGGCATATACACATATCCAACAGAATGGCAATGTCTTATGATTGTTGACAATGAAATATTAAACCCTCTCATATCACCGAAAAATTAATTAAACCCATATTTCATTTGTTCTACATTCACAAACCTTAAGTTACAATGCATATCAATAAATTGTGAGCAGGTTGTCATCATTGCCCTTAAGGAAGTCAGATAACTTGAAACTAGAGCTGCAAGCTCTTGTTAGCAGAACTTAAAATAATGACGCTGGTATCTCAAATAGCTATCACTTTATTAACCTGTTGAAACTTAAGATTGTGTATGTCTAGAAATGCATAAATGGATGTGTTGTTCTTTAAAGCCAAGAGGGCGTTGCCAATCTGCATTTGACCTTTTCATCTTCAGCAGTTTTACGCTCTTCTGCTGCTTGTTGCATCGACACTTTCTATAAACCATGACAATAGACTTTCTAACTATTAACTATATAGAACTGCACACTACCCATGGCATTAATCATCAGGGATGTACCGGATTTCGGCTACAGGTGCAGCTCCGCAAATCAGGAATCAGGTAATTTTACTCCATAAATCAGGCCAAATTTCAAACATTTGATTCCGGTACACTTCTAGTATTTTTTAATTGGTATGTTGTATAGGTACATTTAAAATTCCAGCTTCCAAGCCTACCCAGTGGAAAAGACCCATTTGATTCCAAATATGGTCCGCAAACCACATCCTCGCTAGCGTGCTATCTTTACACTCATAAATGGAAGATGGTGTGGTTTGTTGAGTAAGATTGGAAGTAAATTTGAGTAACAAATTTTCGCTCTGAGGTTTGTTGATCCGAGTGTAAAATTAAAAAAACAAAAACAAAAAAACTCGTATGCAGAGTTCTAAAGCAACCAACTGTTGTGCAAAATTTTCCAACCCACACACATGTTTTATATTGTTGTCATTGAAATTTGCTGCGCTGAAATTCTAAACAGCTGCGCGGCGTCGGTGAGACAACTGCGCGACGCGGCCGCACAGCTTAAAGGTAACATTGAAAGTGTTTTGAGAATTTGCTATTTATGGACGGTTACGAAGTCCGGGTTCGGCCGAGGGGGGCGCCATTTTAGACCCAACAGGGGTGCGGGGGGGGGCAAGCCACCCCTCCTGTCCAATAGCTAAATCCGCCACTGCTATAACAGCTTATATGTTACAGACGCTCCTTCTGTACAGAAGATTATTGCGTCCTACGTATTTCTATGGTTTGTGTTTAGTCCTGTATTCTTACTAGAGTTTTAAAAGATGATAAAGTGGTGGCTTTCCTGGTTTCTTCAGGCAACCCATTCCACGCCCGAATACCGGACGGAAAGAAAGAAAACTTGTATGTGTTTGTTCTTGCATATGGAATAAAAAAGGTGTTTTTGTCTTTATGTCTATTTGAGGGTTGTATTAGGTTATCTTTGTGTTGTATTTCTAAATTAGAATTAATTGCCTTATGTATAATTACTAATTTACACAGCTGCGAGGTGATAATCAGACAGTTTAGCGTCAGTCGCGCAGCTTAAAGGGAACATTGTTTTAAAACAAATGATAAAAAAATATGTTTCAATTTTGAGGTTATTTTTTTAGAAATCAGAATTTTCATGCGAATTATCATTTAAGCATTCTTTTATTTAAACTCTTATTACGAGTCAAAGCAGCCTGGTATACGTTTCATCCTTAGTATTTATGCAGAATAGTGACTTTGGCATGTAAACAAATATTTCAAATTGCTGGTTAGGTGAGGAAGCATACCATTGTTAAAAGAATGTCTGTTCAAATTCACCAAAAAATCCCTTATATATTAGACATAAATAAAAGTATTGATTATGTTGAATATAATACGCACCGCGCAGCAGACCCCTTTGACACCGAGGGCTGGAGTGAATCTCCAGTGACCCGTGGAGGTCAACTATAGAAGACGGCTATTCATGCTACATAGAGATGCATAGAAATAAAATAAAAATTTATTAATTTAATTACGGTACATTCGATAGATCTGAATTGTTTCTACAATGCATTTTTAAGTGACACATGTCTATGTGCAAAAATTCAGCTCAATAGGATCACGGAAAGTGGTTATTTTTACTTTTGTTTTCCGCAACATGACACAGAGAGAGAGAGATTTATATATAGAGAGAGGAGGGGGAGAGAGAAAGCGGGGGAGAGAGACGACAGACAAGACGGTGACGTTTATATAAGGGATTTAAGAAGGCAAATTTGAGAATTAGTCCTGGAAGACGAAACTTGTAGGGCCGCCCATCGGTGTATTTGTGACTAGAAGGTTTGGAAATAGGAGGCAAATGACACAAATGCATCAACTCTTTTCGCCTCAAAGATTCCGTTGGATTCTTGTTACAGTAAAAAAAAAATTATCATCGGCAGGAGTATCGAGTTCTTCCTCTCATTAATTTAAATTGCATTTCATGACTTAACTTAATTCGAGAGGGGTGAGTTTCTGCCCAAGAACGGAGGACTAGCCAATTATTTATTTTGAATATTATTGCTAGTATGGCCAATCTGCACCATATTCAGTGGTATCCGCAGAGCAACGATTCTAACAGGCTGTTAACACTTGATGTGTTTCTTTGTCTGATACGGACAATGCGAGCTGCCCGTCGCCGTACCGACACCAATGTGTTTACGGTTTTCTGAATCATTTATCGTAGATTCAAAATCCAATATCGACTGAACTAAGGCTTTATAGGCTTTATCTTTTAACCTGGAGTTTCCGATCCTGAGCTTTCAGCTTCGAAACACTAGGCCCTAATGAAATGTCTTCCCAGCTGATGAATGCCACTATGTTCATCCCATCGAACCTCTCTTTGTATAGTAATAAACCCCCAATTGCGCGTAGGGAGAGGGCAAGGGGGCAACCCCTCACATTTGAGAAAAATGTCATAAATTTGTTACAATAAAACTGAACTAAATTCCCTGCAAGTAAATTACATTGAAGAAAGTGCACTCATATCAAACATAAAAAAAGAATTATATCTGTAAGTACAGCTGATTACATGACTGATTGTTGTAAATAAAATTTCTGTCACATTTTTAGCAAAATACGCCAGCATTTATATTTAGGCCCCCCTATGTGTCCATGTAGCTTCACATAGAAAACGAACATTTTGATTTTTTTTTCGCTGATTACTTTCTCGGAAAACACTCTAATTTATTTAATTGTTCATATTGTGTTTCGTATAGCATTCACATTATTTAAATCGTTCATGACAATATTAAGTTTATGTGAACTGCAATGTACAAATGATGCTTCGGGGTATTTTATTTTTTCTAATTATTGGTTGTATTCCTTCTTCTTTACCTGCCATTTTAGAACAGCCGCAGTATCCTAAACCAACAAGCTTTGTCATATCTAATCCAAATTCTAATGAATTTTAATTGTGGTGTTGGCTAAACCTTCAGCTGCTCTATCGACAATTGGAATCTATCCCAGGAATTCTTCTGTGACCATCATTTTCCCATTTTGTTCTTTGACAAATCTAACACCAAATTACATCTACTCAATGCCTGAAATGTCATTTGTTTTGTCGACAAGTGTAAAAAAAGCGAACTGAATTATTTCCTTCTCGAACAATATCTTCACGCTAGAGAGACCCAGAAATTTCGATTATATTGTTTGCATGGTTGCCGTGGTATACTTAGCACTACAAGAAACAATTGTCAAATGATTACCAAGAACTTCATCTCCAGATTGCATGAAACTCTAACAGGTCATAAAAATTACCAGAATTTAATTCTTTTCCACGAAGTGCTAAATCATTCATGCAGCAAAAGAGGATTGTGGAAATGATGGGGCCCAGTTTGTTGCGATTTTCTTGAATTTGTCTTCTAAATTATGAGTCCAACTGCTCATCTATAGAAACTGCTTTGGCTTTCAATAATGCAACAAAATTGCAGGCATCTTCGTGGGAGCCTTTGTGCCACATGCTGTGCATGAGACTATTTGGATCTTCGTTAAAATCTTTATATTTTGTGACAAATGCCAACTGAATTCCTTGATTTACTTTTTGCGGAAATAACACACAATAATTACAAAAGGCACCTTTTAACATTTGCGAGTATAAAAGCCACAGTGAATAGTTTGTTAACCATGCATATCTAAAAACTCTGTTTCTTATCTCATAAATTTTATCAGGGTGCAACAATCACGAATCAGCTGCAATTTCAACTCATTTGAAAGGTCGTGTGTCCAGACATACCTTCCAAAATCCAATTTAGAAAATGAATAAGTGTTAGCGACAATGAAATTAGAAACAGTTTCCTCATCTGTGTCAGGCTGTTGACTTGTACTGATATCATCAATGCCAATGATAAGTCAGATGGTCCAAACGCCCCAAAATCTTCGAACTCCCGCGTTTTTTTTTAAGCCTGTAAATAATTTTCTATTCATCTTTGGCAATCCTTGCAGTTTCTACACGTATATTATTTCACAGCAAAATGTAATGTTCTCGTGAGAACTTACGTTTCTGATTTATTAAATGCATTAATATATGTTATATTTTATCTATACAGCGCTAGTCTGTGAGTATTATTAATTTCTAAGACTTTTTGCAGCACTTATGTTATGCTTAACTCAAATTTAATTGAAAATTAGACCTGTATGGCATTGTCAGTTAGGGGCCGTCCATAATTGACATCACGTGATTTTGGCCGATTTTTACCCCCCCCCCTTCCGCCCTTGTCACACTTCGCTACAAAAACTTAGACACCCCCCACACACACACACAATATGACGTTAAAAAGCTGTGACACCCCACCTTAAGGTGGTATTGTCTATTTGAAAATGAGCATGTTTCAAAACACTTTTTTAAAATTTATTTTTTATTTCAGTATGTAGTTAGTGTAAGGCTACACTGTAATATCGTAACATGCGGTAATCCGTGAAAACCGTAATAAAATAAATAGTAAGAAATAGAATATATAAGTTTAACTTAGGCGTGTTTTGACGTGACGCCACAATTCTTCAACTTCACCCCACCTCGTCACACATTGTCACAAAGTTAGGAACCCCCCCCCCCCCCCCCCACCCATAGATGCGAGACGTCATTTTAGACGGTCCCTTAAATTAAAAAATGAGATTTTGCCCCCCCCTTCCAAAAAATTCTTAGCGACGCCCATGGTAACACCAAGGTACCTTAATGAAGACTCGTGTGGAGATGCTGATCTTCCATCTAGCGCTTCCCCAGGCGATGGATAAGGAAAGTCCACCAGATATAAGGGAAACGGGGAAATAAATTATCCGGGGCGGACAAAAATAAACCCTAAAGCCTTGTGGAAAGTGAAGAGATACACAAAGATTAGGGACTCAACATATGTTCCCTCTAATGTTCATTGGTCCGCGTGCAAAGTAAACAAAAAAGTAAAATTTGCTGCTATGTCCCTTATCTTGTTATCTTAGATATACAGACGCTCCTTCTATGCAGAAGATAATTGCGTCCACAGACCATGAGAGATAATCTGTTGGCAAGGGATGCAGCGGTCACAGTCCACGGCTATAGGGGTTCCACACATTACCCCAGCCGCCTAACTATTGTCTAGTTAGGTACCCATTCAGAGCTAGGTGACTCGGGGACTCCTCAGGCCCCGGGAACAAATCCTCGCGTGGATTAGAAGTCGTGACCATCGGTACGACAGTTGAGCGCGCTACCACTCGAAAACGGTAATTTTAAAATGATGCGCGGCGTCGGCCAGATATCTGCGCATCCGCGCTGCTTAAAAGGAACAATTGGCCCAGCCCGAACAAAGAGCTGTGAAGGCACCCCCCACCCTTTGGGTGGTTGCAAGCAAGACTAGCAACCCTGTGACTTAAAAAGTATTTGTTCCAAAAACACGTCAAAGAGTTTTACAAATACATTTAAATCCTGAGAGAGGGTAGATTCGTAGACGAAAAATGCGTGGCGTCAAGTAGTCAAAGAACAAAGACTGGCCGACAACCATCATCTCTATCAGGACCATCACCGTCATGGGAGCAGAGAATGTAGAGAGTTGGAGGCAGACATCAAGATATTTTGCCATAGCTGGAAGATGCGGGTGAGGCTGGCCCAGGATAAGGATGCCTGGAGGAATCTTGTAGGTGACCTTTATGATCTTTGGAAGGATTACAGACATCATCGATGATCCACTGCTGTTCCTAGTGGACGAGAAGGTTAAACAACCTTAATGAAGAAAATGACTCCAACACATGGCAACGAAACTTAAATAATGTTCAGATCAAATTATTTAAGTTATCATCTTTTTTCCCCATCACACAATTCAGGTGTCTCAAATGCATTTTTAGAATATGTTATCTTGTTTTATTACCAACTGATTACGTCGGAGAATTAAGGAGACTTAGGTGTGTCGAGTGTAAATGAATCTTTCGCTAATTAAACACAAATGTGAGATTTAAAGAAGTAGGCATTAATAAATTAGAATAATTCAGAAATGCAAAAAGGACTTAGATTTCATAAGGAAACAAATGTATATTGTAAATAAAGAAGAACGCAAATTATTATCTTGAAAAAAAAACAACAACAACTTATCTTAGATATACAGACGCTCCTTCTATGCAGAAGATAATTGCGTCCACAGACCATGAGAGATGATCTGTTGGCAAGTGATGCAGCGGTCACAGGCCACGGCTATAGGGGTTCCACGCATTACCCCAGCCGCCTAACTATTGTCTAGTTAGGTACCCATTCGGAGCTGGGTGACTCGGGGACTCCTCAGGCCGCGAGAACAAATCCTCACCTTCGTGTGGATTCGAACCCGTGACCATCGGTATGACAGTCGAGAGCGCTACCTCTCGACCACCACGTCCCACTTCAAATGGACTAAATAAAATCTGAAGGCTTTAAAATTAATTCTGTAGTACGCTGACCCCCTTAGGTGGTATACTATCCGTACGAATAGAAAA
>MUZC01001936.1:150393-172771 GCA_002072015.1 Radix auricularia | reverse complement strand
GACCCAAAGAAGATGATTAGGAAGAGAATGGTTCGGGGACAATGAGGGGATGTGTAGGTTACTTATTTGTGTAGCTTGTAAGGAAAATCAAGCAAGTGGCTTCGAAGGCACAGTATCGCTCAATCTGGGAATCACCGCAAAACGGCGTTATATTTAAACTTGAACAGTCTTTAAAAACGAACGGTCTTAACAACCTTAAGAAAGAGTGAAGAAATAGGGTCCCGATATTCCGATACGATTCTGATTAATCGTCCCATCACTAATTAACGCACAACACGTACATAAAGAAATTCAAGCGCATGTTAATATTTTGCCGCCATATTGGTTTTCGCTTTAACTCGATCATCGGTTATGTCGATGCCATTTTTCATACCCCAACGCCGTCGACTTAAGCGGTTTCGACTGTATATAGTTATATAGCAATTAGTTCTGCGTTTTCTTCCTTTGTTATTTCAGTTTAGTTTAAGAATTTTTATTTGTTAATTCAGGGTTTGGGTTAGGTTTAGGTATAATTGTAAATTTAGGGTTAGGTTTAGTTTTAGAATTTTAATACTTGATTTTCCAATTTTGGTGGTACGTCGCAAGCAACAAAGATGGCGGCCATGCATTGTGGGAACGTCAACTCGGATTTTACCGAACTATCCCTTAACCTGTCCTTGGGGCACCATTTGAACTGCACACTATCTCATGCCATTTGTCCCAGTCCTGTGCTGCCTTCTGGGAGTCGCTAAATGACAGACTGGTCCTCTCTTTGATATCATCCTCCCATCTCTTCCTTGGTCTGCCTCTTTTTCTTCTTTCTGGACTGTGCCTTGCAATTTTGTCTTTGAAAGACCTCCAGATCTTGTCACGTGTCCGTATCATTGTAATTTCCTTTTTTTAAAGTGAGAAGGTCCTCGTTAGGTCCAGTTACAGCACTTATTTTATCGCGGACTGCTTCATTTGTGATGTGAGCTGTGTAGATGTTTAGTACCTTTTGACAAAATTTCATCTCTAGCGCATTAATGCTTTGGAGGTTTGCAGTGAGCGTCGAAGCCTCACAACATACAAGAAGACCGACATCGCCAGAGAGCGCATTAGTAAAATCTTTGATCTCAGGGAGAGTTCCTTGCTATATCTTGTATAATGTTGAGTTTAACTTTAAAGGGGTTTTGGTCATTTGAGTTGATTATACGTTCCCAACGGGCTTGTATAGCAATAAACTCTGTGTTAGTGTTTTCTTCCTTTGTTGTTTAGTTTTAGAATTTTTATTTGTTAATTTAGGGTTGGGGTTAGGTTTAGTTATAATTGTGAATTTAGGGTTAGGTTTAGTTTTACCAATTTCTTTGTAATGCGGCATAGCAACAAAAATGGGAACGTCAAATCTGATTTTACCGGGGTTTTTAAATTTAAAAGGGTTTTTAAAATTAGACCTCCAACAACAACAATGGCGCCATAAGTACCAGAAGATAGTGAGGCTGAATCGAAGAATCCCAACCGTGACATCACGTTGCTACCGGTTGATGGGAATGAGAGTTGCTTCCTTTGAATCATGATTGTTTTCTTATTTATTTATTACCCCCCCCCCTTGCGCGGGAATTAAAGATGAGGTTATATGCGTATCTTGTCATATTAAAGACAAAATAGAGATACATAAGGGGTGGGGTTTTAGAGGAGGAACTATATGCTGTGCATATTTTTAAAAGTAGTGATGCAGAATCGACGGGAGAATGAAGATTCATTTTGCCCACAGTTACAGTAGATCGTGGTAAAAAGTTTTGTTAATTCTTATGTAAAATTGTTCTGAAAGGATTTTCCAAAATGGAAGGTATTAGGGTTTGGGTTAGGTATTGCTATAGAATTTTAATGTTAGCTTTTTAAAGGAATGTGTATTTTATGCATTATCGGATTTATCGTGATTCAGAGACATCACCCCTTTTCTTACCTTTTCCAAATTTTTCATAATCGGAAGGTTGCTTAAATAGCCTAAAATTTAAGAATATTCACCCCCATCCCCTTTAAAAATTATTCTCCCTTTCTTAAAATGCCACCAGTTTTAGAATCTCCTGCTCCCCTTACCCCTTTTGCACTACTTTACCAGCAGTCACGTGCCATTGCAACAAAAATGGCCACAGGTAATGATCTCATTGGGCCACGGTCAGTAAAGAATCATTTTACCCAAAGGGAAATATACAAATTTTTATTTCGTATAAATCGTATAATAGTACTTTTATTTCAACTACAGTACACTGTTTTAATTTTAGAATAGATTTCATAATTAATTATCATAATAATTATTAATGAGGTAAGTTTGAAATATTTTTTTTAATGACTTGAAAAATAAAATTCTTCAAAATCAGGGATTATTGCAGTAGCTTTACTTACTTTATTCCTACAAAATATTGGTAATATTAATTTAGACCACTTAAATTTATATTTATAGTCATGAGTCAGGCTCATCAGACTGTCAGAGTCATACTTGATACTATGACTCATAGTATAGCAAATGACTAAAACGTCCGTATTAGTTCTTCTTACTAATACCAATTAAAGCACTAGATTAGGCTTAATCATACTACCTAAATAGTCTAAAGACTACTAACTACTAAAACTGACATTGATTCATTCATACTATACTAAATACTTAGACTTAGAGTAGAGAAGAACCAAAAACAGACAGGTGAAGCCATTAAAAATAAGAAAATAGACTTTTGGAGGCTAAAGCCAAGAGAACGGTGTGCTCAACTATTTACATTGTTATGGCAGAGCGAGTAGTACTGAAATGTTGTGATTTTACACTTGAAAAGGGAATAAGTGCAATTATTTTTATCCATAAATGTAATTAGTAATTAGGTTGTAGTTTTAGGGTCTGGGTTAGGTTTAGTTGTCTATTTTTAAAATTAAAATAGACAAAAACAAATATAGCAGCCAAAAATACCATATATGGAGCAGAAACATGAAAACAGGGTATGAGTTAACCTGACAGGATGTAACAAAACAGCTAATGTCTTGACAAAGAGCCTTCCTCAACAAACAAACAATACACAAATAAAACGAATATAAAGAAATAAAAAATAAAAATTCAGCTGCTGTGACATCCAAATAGTCCATGAAAGCAATAGTAAGAAGAGAGTAGTGTGAGCTTTTATAGGAAAGGAGAGAGTGGGTGTGGCAAAACAATTAGATGGTCAGCGCAAACACAACATTCATCCCAAGGGGTGCAAGAGTCCCATACTAACTCATACCCTGTTTACACGTTTTCCATTTACTAATTTATAAGCCTTATTGCAGTCTCACCCCCATTATGTTCATATATGGAGCACACCGTTCTTTTTGCTTTTACTCTTTTGGAAAAATAAATCAATTCTAATAGCTAATAGGTAGCAATGTGGGTAATCCTGCAGTTTTTACACACATTATTTCACAGCGAAATTTAATTTTTCCCATGAGAGCTTAGGTTTTTAAGTTATGTAATGCATTATTATATGTTGTATTTTAACTATTACAGCGCTAATTTGTAAGTCTTATTAATTTCTAAGGCATTTTTGGCTCTTAAATAAATTTCGCTGTGAAATAATATACATGTAGAAACTGCAGGATTAACGCAATGTGTAACTCAGCAGAACTCTTTTGGAACTATCTCTATGATTGATTAACATCATACTTAATTAAAAGAAAATCATGGATATTCCAGAACATCCAGACTCCTATGTATTTGTTTGGAAGGCGTTTTGGCCTATATTTATCTATATTATGCTTATAAATGTTGACTCTTTATGTTGGTTACTGCCACAAAATATTTTTGCCATTATCTCTCAATTTTATGGTACTTTTAACATAATTTTCTAAAGATGGTTGCATTGTTTAGGCTGTACTTAATATGTATTACTGCTATAGGACTTAAACCGAAAAAACCTCTGGATGTATGGTCCACTAGAGAAAAGCTATGTTTGGCAAGTGCAGTCTTTAAAATAGGAGATCAAAATTGGTAAGTCTATTTAAAATTCTTAGTTTTATAACTTTTATTAATCAGTTCTTGTTAATCTTTATCCTTATTATTGGAAAAGACTTTCTCACTTAAAAATATGTAAGTATTGAGACCAGATATCTTTTTAAAGATTATCTTTCAGGTCACTCATCTGTTTGTTTATTTGTTAGTGTTGCATCAAATAGTCCAAATAGTATTTATGTGAGAGGTATTACAGTCTTGTATTTTCAAAACTCTTGTAATGTTGATACATGTTGTTGGTAAGTTAAATAATACATTTGATTACTAAAAAGAGCAACATCAAAGCAAAATAGTAATTTTTAAAATGAGTCTTATTATCATTATAAAACCAAATCAAACCCAACTAAAAAAAAATGAAAATGACTGAAATTTCTAAGGCTCTCTAGGCGAAGAAAGTATTTTTAACATTAATCAAATCTTCACTAACTTCAAATGTTTTAGTTATATTTAGTGCTAATATCGACATCCCCACATTTTTTTGTTCAGAATATAGTTTAACAAATTTTAATTTATGTTCTACTTTTTAAAGTCTTTTAAAATTATTTATTTTAATACAGGTAGCTGTGTGCTGCATCAGCTATAGAAAAATGTATGATAAACTGTTGTAATAAATTATCATTTAACCTTTAGCTTTACTTTTTAATAACAAGTTTCAACTATTTACATAGGGTCTCAGTAAGTCGTGCAATAAAACCATATGCAGACCTTAATAGACCACCTGATTGGTTCCACCAGAAGGTAAAACATATTTCTGTTAATGATTAATTTGGCTGTTATATTAGACCTACATTTTATGAAACAATCATGTCACATAAATTATTAATATAGATGTTCCAAAACATTTTAAAAATATACATTAATTCATTTGACACCACATTAACAATTCTTTTTTTTTCCTCTTTAGAATTGCCTCCTTCAATACTATGACATGATGGAGCAGTTGGAACAACCTAAGTAAATACAAGTATTCCTCTACTTCTTAACCTTTATTTTGGGATTTAACAGTTTTATGAAGAAAAAAACTTCTTTTAATGATCAAAATAGTAATCTGTTTTTTAATGAATGATACATAATTATTTTTAGCTCAAAAGTTGTTAACACTCATATTTTAACAAAAAATGTGGTGGGGTCTTATACTTGGTAACTGCTGGGCAAGGCAGCCATTAAAACATCTAATCTTTTTTAATCACAATTTAAAATGTTTTTATTGTTTCTCCTTGTTTTGTTTTTTTAATTGTTTCCCCAATTTTAAAAAATGTGATGTATACTTAAAAGAAATTTATTATCTTTTCCAGACGAAAAAGGGGTGGTGACAGGTCAGAGACAGATGCACCAAGTTTGCAGATAATGAGGAAAATGACCATAGAGAGGAGTGAGCAGCTTAAGAAAGAAGTTCTGGAAATGCAGCAAACTTTTAAGTCAGTATTTAAAACAGTACATTAGAATTAGCAAGCACTAGACTTGATAATTGTTAAATAAATGTATCCTAGGATCTTACATAGTGATAAAACAAAATAAGTTTTTAACATTTTATTTGGTGTTAAAGTTTCACGCATGATGTAAATACTATTTCATATTTTGTTATGTTATTAGTCTTAAAATAATAAGTTGGTTTCAAATTAATAGTGTCACACTGAGATCAACATATCTTTGCCAGTTAGAATACTGATGTAGTTAACCAAAGATGTTAGAATACTGCTGTAGTTATACAAAACAAATTATCTAAAGCAACAAACTGAAAAAATAACACTGTAATCACATAAAACTTAAAACACTTTGTGCTCTAATGTTCCCATATTTTTTTTTTATCCTTTTCCTCTGTACTGAACATGAGCAAAATAATAATTTAGGACCGCATGACATGGAAGTCAATTTGAAATTCTGTAGTTGTTTATTTGTTTTGAATATTTATTCACTAATAGTTATTTCTCCATAACAAACATTATAGACCAATTATTAAAATGTTTTTGAAGTTTTCAATAGGATTTTACTTCTAAATTGACGCTATTTTTTAATTGTTGCCAAACATTTCACTGTACCAAGGACTTTGAAGTCTGAAGTTGAGGCTATCAAAGCTGGCCAATGGGATGATCGTATCAAAGAAGTTTGGGAAGAAATTCAAGAGTGAGTTTGTGTTTGTATAATTAAGAGCTTTGCCTTCAAACTCTATAGCATTATTTGTAGGTAACTTAAATTTATCACTCATTATTTTTATAAACAAAAAATATGAATATTTTCCATTTGTTCTTGATTGCCTCCCTTTATAATTTCTGATATGTTTTTCAACAGAGAATTAAGAGCAAGTGAGAGTAAAATAAAAGTGGAAGTCCCAATGGAGGAGGATGATGAAGAATTAAAGGCTTTGGGTGAGTGGATGGACATGTTCAATGCATCTTATTATTAACCTTAGTATAAAGTTAAACAGAAGAATGTGGGGTGGCATTTAATCATGTCCATTGATAGTATTATTACTTTATATTTAAATGAAATACTTGTTAGCAATACATTATTTTTTCATTTAAATTTAGTGTACTCTACAGAAATTTTTAAAATAAATTTAATAAATTAAACAATGCTTACTTTTAAAAACCCATACTTTTTTTTACATTATCTTCATTTAAATTTGTTCTTGTAAAATAGCTTTTGGTATTCATTTTTCTAACTGCAGACACATCAGAGTTATTGGTTCCCATTGATGACAGCACACAGGATTCAATAGATGATATTTCTGTTGTAAGTCTTTTACGGGTATCCAAGAGTTTTAGAAGTTAAAAATAAAAAATAATGTTATAATTTCTAACAAGTCCTTATGTTTGGAAAAAAAGTGAGGCTACTTTACTGTAAATTTAAATATATTTTTTTGTACACCAGTTGACAGATGAAGAAAGTATAGCAAATTTAGACATTTTACCGTCCATGATCTCAACCCCATTACAGTCATCTGAAATTTCCACAAAATTGCCAGCAGCATCTCACCTTCTATCATCTCTACTTAAAAGTGAAGTGAAGTCAGCTACAGGGCTCCAGCAACTTAAACTCGTGAGGAACATTTGTCAATGTTTTGTTATATTTTTATAATTTTTATTTGATTTTTTTGCATTAATTCAATAGCTCCTGGGGGGCTACTTCCGTATCTATTCCATATTCCTGACAAAAGGGAAGCAACTTCATTAAGCTTTTGATTTCATTAAAAAATGCTTTTCTCTTCTAAAAATATTCACTTTTCTTAAAAAATAAAATGATTAACGCATCAAGGAATTAATTAAGTTTAATAACATGCACTGCGAAATAATGACGATTAAAGACCGATATCTCGATTTTTTACATCTCGGGTGAATACATTCTAGATACAGACGCGTCAAACTAATTCACACATGGATTGATAGTGAAATAAGATAAAAACATCCAGTAATTTTTATTGAAATCTCATAGAATCAAACAAAAGCCAGAAGTCTCGAGGAAAGCAAGATTTCAATGCTATGTTTAACTAAAAATGCGAGAGTGCGTCGTTAGGTGAACAGGCGCATTTGGACGCATCCGTATGGACCACTATAAGGACGCATTTAGTCGCATCAGGAGCTAATGAATTAAACAAGAAAAAATTTACAAATTAACATTGAAGCTTTTACTTATTCTCTTACAATCATCAGCTTGGCACATTTACTGATTTGAAAATCTTTTCTAATTGTAATGACAGGAGCAGGAACAAGAACAACTTCAGGCATTAGGAGGTCAACATTCACTTTTGACCCAAGTTTCTAGGTCTCTCTTGAAAACACCAATCACTCAAGATGATCCTCTCACCTCTCCACCATCTAGTTGTGAGTGCCATTGAGACCATATCTACCCTTTTATCTATATTTTTTTATTTTAAAGAGCCTAATTTTTTTATCTATATTTTTTTTGTAAAAATATTTTTTTTCCCACTTTAATTTTTCCTGCAAGCATCTTGAATTTTTTATATTCTTCTCTCTATTTAAAAAAAAATTCAAGTTCCTTTGTTAATCATACCAAGCTTGAGTTTTTAATGAATATTCACATCCTCTCAACATGACCATTAATATCATTGATATATCATGTAGGCTTACCGACTAATCCTTTTAAAGGATCACAGCCTTAAAGCCGTAAGAAAGAGAAAAAAATTATTATTCAAGCATAAATACAATATACAAAATGAATTATGTGATTAAAACGATAAATGTAAAGCTTTATTATTGGTCAAATACATATGTTTAAATTGATAATTTTCATTTCATATTTGAGCTGTCTCATCACCCAGAAGCTTTTGTGTATTCTCTTCAAAGCTATAAATGTAAAAATAGTTATTATTGGATAGTATTTCCTGAATGGATTATGGTTCCTTTGCATTTTTTTTTTTTTTACTTGATTGAAATGTTTGTCAAGAAGAATGAGATTGTTTTTAAATAACTGGTACTTAATTTTTAGCTATGATAAGCATGAATCATAATTTACTCTCTAACTCTATCAAGAAGTTTCATTTTGTATGCACACAAAATAATGACAACTACCTTTTACTAACTTTAAAAGTTTTTGTTTTTGTAATATTTGAAAAATCATGCAGTGGGAGGATATTTTTACAAATTTAAGAATCTAAACTCATATTCTTGAACCTATATATTTTTTTTAAAAATAATTGAATGCCACAGCTGCCTCAAATTTGTAATGCATGAAGCACGAAATCTATTATTTCTCTCTCGATATCTTTACTCACCCTTTTGGCTCTTTGAAAATTGCAAGGCATTGTCTACTCATTTGTTCCCTAACAGCTGCTCCAACTCTGTCTTGGTTGCTGTCCACAGCCAAAGGCCAGAGTCAAGTGACAAACACTTTGAAGACCGTACCTACAACCTCCACAATTGAGAGCCCAGTGCCAGACGATCTCAATCTTGAGGATTCTGTAGATCTCAGTAGTCTATTAGAGGAAGTGGTGTCTGAGTTGACAGAACTCTCATCTGTGCCAGGTTGGTTTTCATTTTATCAGAATTAAGACATTTTTTTGTTGTCTCAGTTTAAAGGAAAAGACCATGTTTCTGTTTCTTTAAAAAAAATTAGTTTTTAAAAGAAAAGATTTGAGGTTGTAATATACAACACATAGGTAACATTGATCTGTCTAGCCGTAGATGGAATTATTGCGCTCCATCTATCCACATTTGTAAAACCTTCTCAATTTTGAGATAAAATTTTAAATGCTCAATCCCATTTTAAAGGTTAGTGAAATGATATTTATAATCTTTCCACAACCATTATAAAATATTGATCATTAATGGTTTATTTTTGGAGTAGACGATGTTTGTATTAGTAGCTGATAACCCTCCTGCAGTAATCAAGTGTATTCAAATTGTCTGAATTATCTTTCAATTTTTAAATTATATTCAAGCAACTTCCTATTTTCTCCTATCCAATGATTCTTCATTTGGTTCTGTTTTCATTCTATTTTCTGTTTCTTTGAGCTGAGTTTCTTTTTTTTTTAAATCTATTTTATATTCACTTTTTAATTAAGTCCTGTCTGTGTAGAGATAAAACTGTTGATCCTTTCTCAAGGTGTCCCAAACATTTCCCTAAATACTTCTATTGGATTTCATTATCCATTCTATAATTATGAAATTTGAATTTTGAAAAGTCTTCAAGATTTCAATAGAGTATTTTCATATTTATTTGGTACATAAACTTAGGTTTAACTTAAAATCCTTCTGAGATATTGTTCCCATCCTTGAAACTGAAATTTTTTGTGTGTGTCTGTGTAAACTTTAGATGTGACCATAATAAGCCAGAATGAGAATGAACCTGAACCTGTTGTAGAAATTGAGGAAATTGCTAAAAAAACAATGGAAGACAAGGAGGAGGAGAGTGTTTTAGAGGAAGAAGAAATAACTACCAGCCAAGAGCCAGTTGTGAAAGATGAGGAACAGACACCAGAGGCTCCAGGCTGTCAAAGTGTGGACACAAGCATTGTAAAGGAGGAAAGGGAAAAAATAGTAAGTTAACATTTTATGCAGTCTGAACACAAATATTACAAAATTATTGGGTTTTTTGTTGTTGTTGTAACGTCTATGTGTGTTAAATTGTATCTCTGTAAATAAATTAAAAAAACAATTATTCTGTAAGATATACATCTAGTGAGGTCATTCTGAACTGAATATTATTACATCAAAAATAAGCAGAACGGAATCATCTTCAATCACATGTAAAAAATGTTTTCACTTTCAGGAGGATGAAGAAGAAGCTCCACTGAAAAAAACAGTGGACAATATAGCAAGTGAAACAGAGCTTCCAGAACTGTCAGTCAAGGATGAATCACCATCTCCTACCAGCAGCATATGTTCAAGAATTAGTGAGACGGGCAGTAAAAGGGGGAGAAGAGGTATCTTATGTCTAGAGGAACTAAAAGTAAACAATTGCACCCTTTGTTCATAAACACCTCATTATAATTAGAGATTTTGGGGATTGTATTTTTAAGTTCTTGAATAATTTGTTTTAAGCTCTCCAAGTGAACCAATAAGCATTAAAAAGAACACTGGCAGAAACATGAGTTTTAAATGATGTGATCACTATAAAAAAATTATCATAGCCCTTTATTTTGAAGTAGATAAGTAGATGAAATAGGCTGAATAAGTAGACTGATAATTTTTTATTGAGATATGTATACATATTATGTAAGTGTTATGTTTCAGTTTAACCAGTAAGTTGTCAGGTTTTTTTAG
Source organism: Radix auricularia (assembly GCA_002072015.1). Taxonomy (NCBI): domain Eukaryota; kingdom Metazoa; phylum Mollusca; class Gastropoda; family Lymnaeidae; genus Radix; species Radix auricularia. Next base: position 162,061 of record MUZC01001936.1, on the reverse strand, counting down.
ATGATATGGATGATATAGCTTTAATACTTTATGATAAAAGGGAATGAATAATTCGCTTATCTTAAATGAATCTACTGAACTCTGAATTAAATTATCCATTAATTTAAAAAGAATTAATTTGGATTTAAGAAAATAGATAATGTAAGAAACATTTGTCCATAGGAAGGCCTCGAAGTGCCAAAACCCGAGTGAGCATAAGAAAAAGTTTTATAATGGTAAGAAAAATATTTAAAAATTTACCTATTTAATTAACACACACCTCATAATACTCGTATTCTTTTAAATTTCCTCAGCCTTTCTAATCTTCAATTAAATATCTTTATATCATTAAAAAGCTATTGTGCATTAGTTCTAATTTAAAAACATAACAATAGAGTTGATTACTTACTTCAGCTCAGATAACTAAAGGAGATTATAAAAACTTTAAAATTATATTAGTCTAATATAATATATTTAGTCTTGTGTGAAACCTTTTCACATCAATTTTGATAGGATGAGGATAAAAAAGATGATGGAAGCAGCTCCAAGCACAGTGATGTTGACAGCGAAGATGACCTGAGAAGTGACGATCCACAGTTACCATCTGTCAACCACAGCTCCATTCTGTCAGAGTCATTTCCTAACAGTCCTGCCTCTCTCTCTATTTGGTAGGTTTTATGCTTATTTGTTGTAAGTTAGTTTGATACATATTTTATTAATATTTACAACTTAACTTGATTTTGTGTTGGTTTTTTTTTAAAAATCCATTCACCTGATGGTATTTGAAAATTCCTTGCCTAATTTTATAGTAGTGACACAGAAGAGGAGAAATCGCTGAAGCAATGGAAGAAGTCGATAATGCTTGTTTGGCGAGCGGCCGCTACTCACAAGTAGGTCATAACACGCTTGATTTAATCTTAACATGCTTAATTTTGTGCACTGCCAACTTTGTTACGATGTCTGTCACTATTACTATTAATTCCTAATAACAAAATTATAGTATATTGGTTTTGAATTCTCACTGATTTAGTGTCACCTATGGTTATAAAACATGGACAAGAGCATAAAAATAATTTGGTTTTTATGTGAAATTAATGATTCATGCCAAAAATTTTTAATAAAGTTGCTGCATTGCAAATAATTTATTTTAGATATGCCAACGTATTCCTACATCCAGTGACCGATGAGATTGCTCCAGGATACCGCAGTGTGGTTCACAGGTCTGTATCAATTAAAGGCTTTTCCTTAATTAATTCTGTACATAAGCGATAAACCACATCCAATAAATCCTGAATTATTTTTAATAACTATTAGGGCTGCGGAAGTTATCGATTAATTTCTCTATTAATCTGTAAAAAAATTTATCGATTAAAATTATTTTAATCCCTAAAATAGCTATTAAAATTAAAGTACATACTTTAAATACCTGCACCGATTTATTAATAAATAATAATATTTTGCTTTTTTACGTACAAACTTCTCCATTTAAAAAAAAAAGATTTTTAAAGGGTAAAATTTAAAATTAGCTAATTGTTTATACTTTATTAAAAAATAGCAAAATTTAAATTCATTGACATTATATTGAAAAACTCATATTTAAATCAAAAAATGTCAATTGCCTGTTTTTGATACTTCCCTTGAAATTTTCAGTTTAAAATGGCATCATAAACCTTTTTTTGGCTTCAATCAAAATTATTGATTAATTATTCGGTAATTTTTCCAAAGTTAACAATTAAATTTAAATTAATCCATAACAGCCCTAATAATTAGATTTCTTTTTGGTTTGATGAATTCAGACATTGGCCACTAATAAATATAAAGAAATATAGGGAATGCTTTTTGTTGGAAACTAATTTTTTATTAAGAAATATTTACTAAAAAATAAAGCAACCACTGTTTTGCTACAGACCCATGGATCTAAGCACAATAAAGAAAAATGTTGAGAATGGAGCCATCCGAACGACTGTTGAGTTCCAGCGAGACATGATGCTGATGTTCACCAATGCTATAATGTACAATGCCTCTAACCACAATGTCTTTAAAATGGCAAAGGAGATGTATGATGATGTGATGCAACACATTGAGGTAGGGAAATCCCTGCATTTCCTGTAAACTTTCACATTCAAAATTTTGTTCAACATACAATTTCAGATTCATTTTTTAAGGCAATAAATACATTGAAGAGCATGAAAGGGTGGGGTGTTTGTGTGTGAATGAATAATATAAATCTTTTCCTTCTCTTCATTCATTTAACTCTTAATGTCCTATAAGGTTTTCTGAAAACTAATGCCTCAGTCCTGTAAGGATTTCATATATATATTGCAATGAATTGGGTTATGATTTTTTTAAATTGCTGAAAATGTATTTATTGATATGCTGACTTTATCTTGTAGGCTAAGCTTACAGAATGGTTATTTTATGTATCGAAAGACCATCTTGAGTTTAGGACTATTTTTACCTGTAATTTAGTACAATTAAAAAAAAAACAGTAAATCTTTGTGAAACGAGCAAAAGCACTAGTGGAGAGCCAGCATTGACTTTCCTGGAAGTCGACTAAATAATCTCTCACACATTAAAGAGTTTTTACTTTCTATTTATTACTTAAGAGATAGCTAGCGAGGCGCACTTTACAGCGATTTAGGACATTAAGCGTTTAAAAACTGGCATAAATGATTAACAAATAGTAATTCTGACAAAAGTTATGTTCTTAACTGTCTTTACCGTCTCCGGCCAATTAGCCCCTATTCCTTTATTGATCATCATGGCTTTCATTTCTCATTCATTCCTTTCTAAATACATTTTTTAAATGCATACCCTTTAAATCAGGATTTTGTTAAATGTACTTTGGTTGAAATTCAAAATATCCTAGCAATGTCTTGCCTTAATTTTAAAACACTGGGATTATTAAGATAAAATTCAAATTGCTTTCATCTCATCACAAACTCCTTCATCCCTACACTTTGCTATTAAATTTTTAGCAATATGTCAACACACAGATGATGATACAAACCACAGATGCAAAGAATCTTCGCCAATCTCGAAGACCAGACACATCAGACAAGGTAAAAAGTTAGCCTATCCCAGAATTTACCCCTAGATTATGATGTCTCTTTTTACTCAGATTTGAAACAGCTTTGGAGTTATTCATAATAGATCTTTTTACTAAGAAATCTATTTCAATGATTAATAATAATTTCGAGTTCTTTGAAAAAAGATTTTTTGATTCAAGCTCAAATATGAAATAATATGGAACAATGAAGCACTTATTTAGTAACAAGGAGTTTAAGGTAGCAAAGATAGTTTTTCAAAAACTTAGATGGAGGCTGCAAACCTTTTCAATTAATTATAACATTGAACATAATAGTTTTCACCCAGGTCAATATTTCCAGATTGTTATCCCAAAGGTGCAAATATTTGTTCGTGTGGAAAATTCTATCTTTGTTTCCATTTGTCATGCATCAATAAACTGAGTTTACTGAGGCTAGAGAATTTTTATTTTAAAAAAATTAATCCTCAATAATTTTATGAATTATTGCATGTTTTAAATGAATTAACAGGAGGATGATGTCAAAAAAAGAAGATTATCAGTTGACCAGTATGAAGCAGGAGGCAAAACAAAGAAAAGGAAAACAAGACTTGATGAAACATTCTCTTAAATTTTTTTTAATGCTGATATCATGGTTGTCAAAGTTTGAAACATTAATAAAAACATTTAAAACTGTCTAAATCTTTTGCTTCTCTATTTTGTCAGTTGTATTTCTATATTTTTAAGGCCATCAATATATTACTTATACATTTTCCACCATGTTGCATCCCATACATTTGTGTACTCGCTCTCCGTAGCATATGGGTTAATTAGCTTTTCTACAAAACCCTTGTTAGAACATATAATTTATAATATTTAATGGAAACAATAAGTGTTTCATCAACTGCATTATTTTTAATGCCATAAGAGGTTTTGAATTGTTATGACACTTTAAATCCAATAATCTCATGTGTTTCAACAAGTGCAAGCGTATGAATAGTTATCTTAACCCATAGTCTGCTGCTAATGTGTGCAATTACAACCAGTTTTCTGCCTAAACAGTTGTTATTTAGGGGACAAATTTATTTATTTTTATTAGAGTTGGTATTTTCATTGAGGTTTCATGTTCAGTTCACAACACTCAATTTATCTTGTCTGACAGGGGTGATCTAATGAAATATTTTTTTTGTTGGCCATGTAAAGATAGAGGTGCTTTTAAAATGGGAAGTTCTTCGAGGGATATACTGTAAAGTAGAATTTATATTTTTTTTAATTAATAAAACTAAACATTCAACCTAAATTTAATTCAAATCCTTTAACTACAGCTCATGCTTTTTTAAAAAAAATTGTTTTATTTTTCAGTTTAACAATTTTAATACAGAATTTGGCAGTCTTCATGCCATGATGACAATTAGGTGCTTTTATGTCTTTACTTACACTATGCTCTCATTTATTGGTGAAATTGAGTGATGCTCCGCCCCACCTCCTAAAACGTGCAATCATTTTAGAGATGTATTTTAAGAAAATGTAAATGGCACAACTCTTATGGTTTATAACAAAGATATATGGTTGATGCTTTCATCTTAGGATATTAAACATATAATGGTGTTACTTTGGTTGAACAAGAAATCAGCCACTTTGTTCTTTGTTTTTCATACAAATGATAAAATTTAATTATTTAGAAAATTTGCTATCAATACATACAATTTATTTGTCAGCTAATTCTATATTGTTCTTAAAGTGACTTTGAGAACTTGGTTGATATTAACCTTGATCAAGTCTTTTATTTCCAATCAAAATAGCTGTAACAAATTGAATTTCAATGATAAATAATTATATTTTCAATATCAAAACAAAAACAACAGATGAATTAACTCTATCAAATAATGATCACAAATGGACCTGGTTTAAAAAAAACCCTGCATTTATCAATATAAAATTGTTTACACACTTAAGTAACAGAAACTTGGTTTCTAATCCTGGGAACTGGATTAAAGATGTACATTAGCTATCAAAATTTTAAAAAGTTATTGGTTCATAATCAAATAGGATGAGAGCAATTATGCATAATAATAACATTTTGCAGAAATTAAAACTATAATAAATAAAATATTAGTAAATTTTATAAATAACTTTGAATACTTTGTAGCTAATTGATTTCTATAAATTATAAAAAACCAAATAATGGTAATATTGATTATCCAGTTTTTATTATAATTTCTTTAATTTTAATTATAAATTAAGATAATGTAATAGGAAAGGACAAAACAAAACAATTTATCTTAGCAAATAAAACTCAATATTATTTAGGGGAGATGTGATTATAGTCGAGAGGCAAGTTGAGTAAATAAATATCCTGAATCTATTTATTCAATTCTTATGTCATGTTATGAACTTTGATCAACACCATACAAACATGACATGGGCAATGTGTTTGCTGTTTATCTATCAGCTCTATTCACCAGTGGTCAGGAGAAGGTAAAGATATTATTTATAATAACAAGTTTTACAATTGGACAAGGCCCTCTGAGGCTGCTAAGCTGAACAGGAAATTTTCTGTGGCGGGTGGCAACTTTCTTTCCTTCAGTGTTTCCAAGGTGAAGGAGAGTTTGCCATCAGCACCTTGAGTGGCCAGCGACTTCAGGTTATTTAATAAGTCTCTAGTCTTAGTTTCTATAGCCTGTAAGAAATAAAAGGTAGAATAAATGCACTTGTCTTTAGAAGTTTATGTAGCAATGATTGGAAATGTTTTGATATTCTGCAAAGTAAAATTTTTAAAATTAAGTGTGATGTTAATTTTGCTAATGTCCCATCTCAACCAGGAGCAAGTAATATAAGGTGTTTGTAAATCTATAATGCTGTTCTTTCAATGGAACAGTCTTTGTTGACTATCTTGATGTATATAATTCATGTAAACGACCATGTGCAAATGAGCATGGCAAATGACTCGCACTGGGGTAAAAAGATCACAGTGGGCAAGCAGAGTGGGATGAAAAGAAAAAAAGTGTGTGTGTGTGTGTGGGGGGGGGGGGGGGGNGGGGGGAAATGTGGCAACAATGGTTCTTGTGTTTACTTGCGTTGTTCCTTCACAGAATAACATATGATTTGTAGTGTAGTGGTTATCACAGGAAAAGTCCTGGGTTTTACTCCCAGATGAAACAATTTTAAAACAAAATTAAATAAATAATTCTGCTTGTTCTTTTCCCCATTTTTGCGAACATGTCTAACCCTTGAGTCATAAAATCGTAAACAAATTTGTTGTTCAAATAATTTTAATTTCTTTGTAAAAATTTATAACACTGCTTAGATAGAATACAACACACTCAGATTATAACTGGTCTCATCAAAATCCATCAAAGTATTTTCCTCTAATTACATTAACCTGACATTTTTAAATGACTTGGCTGAATAATATTATTTTTAACTAACTGTGAGAACTTATTATATTTTCCTTTTAAATCCTTAAAATTAACTTCACAGTCTGTCCGTCGGGCGGATGGAAAAACAAAAGTAAAAAATAACCCATTTCCTGTGATGCTATTGAGCTGAAATTTTGCACATAGTATCAAAATTTCAGATCAATGGAATGTACCATAATAAAATTAATGCACTTTTAGTTTATCTCTATATAAATGTATAATAGCCATCTGCTGTTGTTGACATCAACAAGTTTGATGAGTTCACTCCAACGATCAGTGACCACACCCCCACCTGTCCCCATTTTAGAGCATTTGGGAGTTAAGTCACTTCTAGTCTGTAAATGTTTGTTTTCAATGTAATCAATATTTTCAGTTCCGTCTCATATATAAAGGATTAATAGTCAAAAACGTTGTTTTTACAGGGTTTTTTAAATTCCCTCTCTTTCTCAAGTTTTATTGTTTGCATGTAGTTTTAAGCAACCTTACCTTAATAATATCAAGGTCTGATGTTTCTGACTCTGCCTTTTCTACCATCAATAATGCTATTTCTTTGTGCAGTTTACCCATTGCAAGGGACTCTAAAAAAAATAAAGGATTCAAATGGATCCATTAACTGACATTCCTCAATAGAATTAATAAACTTTTGAAAGAGAAAAATATTTTCAAGGACCCATTTTTTTAAAATTTGCCCAATTAATGTTACATTATATGTCTAAATGTTAAATTTAGCCTTTTACACATAAAAATTCCAAGTGATTTTCTATTTTTTAAAAGGAAAAGGCTATTATAATAATCTTACCTTTGGCATGAGCAGCTATAAAAATTTGACTATTTGGAGCATTGACAAAGATATCATAGAGGTCTGTCCTGAAAAAAAGTTTTTATTTTAAAAATGTCTTTGATTAGTGTAAAATTTAATAACATTTGCAAAGAAGTGTTAGGAATACCATGATACTTATAGTGTTCATAAAATTTTGTTTTTAACATCAAAGCCCACAGTAAAAGATAAAGATTTGTGAATAATAGTTTTTTTCTACAATGAATGTATATTAGAACCTCGAACAGTATTAAGATTCAAAATTGCAGAAGAATTTTTAATTATGTTATATTTTTAATGTTAATATAACATAACTGATTATTAAACAATAAAATTAACAATTGTATTTCCCTTACTGGAGACACAATTAAATTTACTTTAAATTAAGAATGTAACGTAATTTTGAATTTTCATTTCTGCATACCCCAATTTTATTCATATCTGGCAGATTGAATAAATGCTGAATCATAAAACTGATTGATTTTTAAAAAGCTCTATAAATGATAAGATGTTCATTATACCTGCCTTCCACAGCAGCCTCAGTAAAACCTGCGACATAGTGTGAATTTGCCTTGAGGTTTTCTATTTCTTCATCTGTAAGCTGTACATTAGGATGAACAATATTCCAGTTCTGTCTGTGCCAGGCAAATGCTGGAATGGCTCTGTGTTTAATACAAATGGTGATTTTAAGACCCTGTATAACGTAAATCATAGCGTCAAAGCTTTGTAGGAGATATGAGGAGTCATTTGTCAAGTGAATTTAAAGGCACTCTGAATGAAAATGTTTTTTACATTGAATCAATTAATTCCATGAACTTATTTCTTTAAATTAACACATTTATAAAAAAAAAGTTTCAAATTATTTCAAGAGGTTTTATGTGCAGAGCTTGATTTTTTTTTTTTAAAAACTTCTCAATACACATGCTTTAGATTTCTGCATATGTTTAACAGCTTCAAAAGTCAGTTGTTTTGTTTAAATTTTGATGTTGTGTACTATTCATTTTTTAAATATTTCATAGTATCTTCAAATTTATCTTACCAACTTACAACCAACAACAAAATCACTTATATATTGCAGCTAATTACCTTGTATATTCCAGTAGATTCCCTAGTGAGTGAGGTGGGAAATACACAGCAATCCTTTTCTTAAGCAGAACTGCTGTGTATATCAGAATGGTTTCTAAGCCAAATGTTTGAATTAAATCTATAAAAATAAAGAATGGGAAATTTTAAAAGTTATTAAGACCATGCCTTCTTGAGCTACTTTATCAAAAAATGTAATCCTTTGCATTTAGGAAATAGACCAACGTGATTGTGGGTAATTTAAAAATAAAAGAATGAAGAAAAATTAATTTAAAACACTTTTTAAAATCATCTATTTTACTTGAGAAGTGCAAAAAAAATAATTTTTAAATTCCAAACTAACAAATTTTCACCACTTATTAAATTAGGTTTCATTTTTTAAATTATCTTTTTATTTGCAGCACAAGCAGTAAATATTAAGAAACAATCAAGATCAAGGATACCCTTGGATACCTTTAATATGACACTTTCCATAGGCCTGTTGTTTGCTAAAATCATTGACAGAGAATTTCCCATTTTCATCACTACTGCATGTGCCTTTAGTAATTACAGATAAATATCCCTCCAGCATAGTGGCTGCACTTCCAGTCTTTTTATATTGCCGCCCAAATATTTGACATAATGCTGAGTATTTTTCAGGATTAAAATCTCTACACAGAAGCACTACAGTAAACTGAACAACCTGCAACATAAATAATGGATTAAAAATTAGTTCTAAAAATTGTTAGCAGAGTTGCAATAACACTAACTAAGAGTACTATGATGTTGATTATTAGCCATTCTAAATTTATATCTTTTACTTAAATTTAAATAGAAAAATCAAATACGTGATTTTCATTATTAAATTTATTATGATCAAGATAGCTACCTGTGTCAATGAAGTATCATCTGTGGTCGCATCCATAAGTTGAATGTAGTACCATTTCTGTTTCCATTGTCCATACACAAAGTTAATAGGCAAAGAACTGTCACTACTTAGATTAGATTTTGATATAAGAAAATCTCTTTGCTCTGGTGATATTGAAGGATAAGACCATGTCCACAGCACATCATTGTTTCTGTCTTTCTCTGATGTTGATTTTGTTTTATAAAAATTTTTAAAATTTAATATTCATAATTAATATCAATAGTAAAAAATACATTAAAAAATTGTCATATTTTCTGATTATAACTTGTTTGTCCAAACTAAAAATACCCATATTTAGAATTATTGTCAAATCAAGCCAAAATTTGAATAAAAAATGTTGTGAACTTTTTGCCAAGCCAGACTTTAACCATAGATTCCAAAAGAAGGTTCATTTTACTCATGATTCCAACATAGTTATCGATGTTAGATAGGGACATAATATATTATAGTAAAGTCATTGTAATATAATATATTCTTTATTTTATCAAAATATGACTTATAGTCATAGTGTATTTTATACTTTAGTCATATATTATTATAGTCTATAGTTAGCCTGCTTAAAAGAATAGAAAGATGAAATAGGTATTTTTTTATAAAGCTTATATTGGCAGTCATTTAATAGCACATAGGGCCAAATTTATATAATTATATTTTTCTACATACTAAATAATATTCATCCAGACGCTATTTAAAATTATCTAAAAATTATGTTAAACTATAATAATAATAATATTAATCATAATATATTAGTAAAAGTGTGTAAGTGAATATGTGAATTTTGTAAAGGGGCCATCCATAAATGACGTCGCACAATTTTGGCCCAATTTTACCCTCCCCCGTCATCCCTTCGTCACAAAAACTTAGAATCACAAAGCTTTGACCCCCCTTCTAGTCATACTTTTTATTAAAAAAAAGCGTGTTTCAAATCACTTGTTTGTCATTTAAGTATATATTTAGTGTACGGCTGCATTCTTATATTGTAACAGGTGTGAAGCCATTGAATATGTCATTAAAAAATTGTAAGATATCAAATATTTTCAATAGAACTTTTATTTACAATGGCACGTTTTGATGTGATGTGATGTTTCTTAAACACCCCCCCTCCCCCTTGTCACAGGTTGTCACAAAATTGTGATCCCCCCAAGCGTGTGACGTCATTTATGAACTGCCAAAGTGTGTGTAAATTGTAAGCTATCAACAAACAAAAAAAGTAACTTAAACTTTACATTTTCTGAAGTTGTGCTTGTAGTTCCTCAAATTATATAAATATTAAATTTTTAAGATATAACACTTCCCACTGACTATTAAATTGATATTTCTGACCAAATAAAATTTTGAGCATCTTCTAATCTCAAATCTGATTGAACAATAGTTAAATTATGCAGCAGAGGCCAGAGGGGTACATTTTAAATAATTGAGAACTGTAAACATTGTTTTGAAAAGGGAAGTACACTAAAAAAAAAAAATTAATAAAATACAGAATACTTCCAGTCCAGACGTCTATTGCTGTATTTACCAAAAAATTAATAAATCATAACTTAAGTCTAAGTTTATGTAGTAGTATTAGTAGTATTGTATATCTAATAATATCTATTATTATTTATTTGCTTATTATAATTAAAAGTTATAATTATAATAAGTAACTTATAAATAAATTTAAATAAAAAATATACTGAAAAACTAAATGTAGTAATAAGTAATAGGCCGATGCTGCTCGTCTCGAAGTTCGAGTCATCCAGCATGAATACTAGTCATCTCGAAGTTCGAGTCATCCAGCATAAATTAAAATTCTATAGTCTATAGCTATACCTAACCCAAACCCTAAAACCTTCAATTTTCCGAAAATTCTATAGCTAACCCAAACCCTAAAACCTTCCATTTTAAAAAAGGCAGGTGCTGCTCGTCTCGAAGTTCGAGTCATCCAGCATGAATACTACGAGACGAGCAGCCACTGTGTAACTAGTGTAAGTAATAACTGATTAGGCCTAATAACTAGTAATGAAGTATTAGTATATAATAACGGAGTGTCTACTGCTACGACAAAGTAACGGCAGACAACCCGCGCGGATGTGGCTGGTGCTACGACATGTCGTAACGCCAGCAACATCCGACCGGGCTGTCTGCCGTTACGACAAGTTACGACATGTCGTAAACAATTTTCTGTATTTTCAAATATGCTATTACTAATACTTAAATACTAAACCATAATTCTCATAATGATATATCATGATCACTAGATACGCTTGTTAATGAATTTTAAAGGTTTAAAACAAAATCTAGATTGAGCCATTAAATGAAAATCAGTTATAATTTTTAAAAATTACTCTTTCTCATCAGCTTCGCTAGATCAAGTGATAGTCTGGTTGCTCTGCAATGATATGACACTAGTGATAGCGGGATCGAATCCCGCCGCCGTCATGTTTTTTTTTTTTTTTTTT
>MUZC01001936.1:132963-148931 GCA_002072015.1 Radix auricularia | reverse complement strand
TACTACTACTACTAACTACTAGTCTTTGAACATTGCTGTGATGATGAAGACTTTTTAAACTTTGTTAAAAACTTTAAAGCTATACCAAGACCGGTTTCAAATTAAAATATTTTTTATTATATATATATATATATATATAATTCATTTTTACCTATTATTCCAGCAGCAGTCAAATCACATAGGAAGGCCATTTTCTTTATTTTTATTTGTTATCTATTGTCACAACTCACAACTATTTTGTAAAACGGTACTACGTATATCGCGGCGGTACATCTAAAAAAAATAATATGGGCTTTCGCCTGCATACACCGCTAGAATATCATAGTATTTTCAAATTTTTAGCCTGACCAGTAATCTATTTAAAAATAAGTTATATGCTTAAGCTATTTTTATAATGTGTAATTATATTATTAATTTTAAAAAATAAAAATCTAGTAATGTATTCAAATTAATTATTTATTTGATTGTTCGCAAGAGTTCTGTAAGATAAGATCGCACGTGAAACGAAACACGGCTTTCTTGATTATATAAATAGAAACAAAAGATATACAACTGATATTGAAAATTTATATTTCCTTCATTTATTTGCTTTTGTTTACAAAATCTTTTTTTAAAGTATTTTTTATTTACTTTTTAAAAATAATTTACGCCATTTGATACAAAATTCAATAAATGATTTTTTAATTGGGCCTTACCACTACCATGCTCTTCTGAATGTGCGTTTAAAAATTAGGGGGCCGTCCACAAATGACATTACGCACCTGAAAAGGGGGCACACATTTGTGATGATGTGTGATGGGGGTGGGGTGCTGTTTAAGAAATGTGATGTTGCGTGAAAACGGGCAGTTTTAAATAAAAAGTCAACTTAAATATTTGATTGCTTATAATTTATGTAATGACATTTTACATGGCTTCACGCGTAGTACAATATAAGAGTACAGCCTTACACTAAATTACATACTTAAATGGAACAAAAGTGATTTGAAACATGTTCATTTTTTAATAGAAAAAGCGGCTTATATGGGGGGGGGGATGGGGAAAAGCTTTGTGACTTCATCTTGGAGAGAGGTCTAAGCTTTTGTGATGGAAAATGACGAGGGCGGGGGTTTAAAAATCAGCCAAAATTGCGTGACATCATTTATGGACGGTCCCTTATACTTATGGCTTTACAAGCACATGCATAGGCCTACAAATATAGTTTTAAGCCAAAATGGGATACAAAATATTCTCTAACAAGACACATCACCTATATACGGGTTGCTTGTTGTAATTATTTAAGATTTTAGCTTTGATATTTTCCAGTTATTTATAAAATTTAGTAAGTCCCTCCACCCCAAAAAAATAAGAATATAATAATAGCAAAAAATGTATCGCATATTTTGGACACACACATTACAATTTAAGTTGATTTTACAAGCATACTTAAAACACAATTTCATTACTTATTCGTATATCCACACTATCAAGTGCCACACATGCTATAAGATTATTAAAGCAGATCGGGTCAAAAGTTTACATATTTTTTTGGCATTTTTTTCTCCGCATGTCACAGCAGTTGGTTTTGTTGAGTACACGGTGGCGGTATATGTAGGCCAAAGTACATGGTTTCGCTAGATACACCGCCACGATTTCTGCAATCACTTCTTTAAATTGGCAAAATTTAGTACCAGCCCAATATATAATACATTTTGTTGTTTTTTAACCGCTGTCTTTGGTACAAAGGCCGATAGTGTTTATCTCAGTCACCATGCACCGTACACAGACGGTATTTTTCTTTCTTTTTTTTTTTTCTAAAATAAATGTGGGTATCATTAGTATCACCAGTATCAATTCAATTGTCAGTAGCGTTGCAAGAGCAATGTTGATTAATGTTGGCATTGTAATTGTTGTACGTAACATTTTCATATAATTATAAAGTAACAGTAAAGTCTGTGTAAAGTTAGTTAAGTAATAAAGTATTGTTGAATGACTGTTGACTTTGATGTTACATTGTTTCATAGTATTAATAGTATTATTATTATGTAAGTTGATTGATCACAATTTCAATTGTCATTGTCATTGTTGCTAGTCTCTTAAGAGTACTTAAGACAAAATATATAACATTATGACATAATCATGTAACTGGATCACTATACTATACTAAAGTATACTATCAGTATTCATGGTTAGTAATTATGGTTTATGATTTCTGGATTTAAGAATTTAAGTTAATCACAACTTGGTAGCCTAATGTTTTGAGTACAACTCTGCATTTGATAACTGTATGACTGTATAAATAGTAATTGTCTTGTCTTGTCTTATCTATACATTATACAGACGCTCCTACTCCTTCTATACTACAGAAGATTATTCAATTTATTGCGTCCACAGACCATGCCTGTCTGTTGGCAAGCGATGCAGCATTTACAGGCCATGGCTATGTGAATGTGGGTTCCACGCATTACCCGTTACCCAGCCGCCTTTATTTCCCTAACAAATGTTAGTTACTCACTCGGAGCTGGTTGGACTCAGGGACACCCTAGGCTCCGGGAACAAATCCTTGACTTCACATGGATTCGAACCCATGACCATCGGTATGCCAGCCGAGCACGCATGCCACTCAACCTTCATGCCCCTCTAGAGTTATGTACCCCTGGCTAAAAGCTGTGTTTAATAGATGCCCCAAATAGAAAAGATATAATTGTGATTCTTATATAAAGTGCATTATTGACAAGGGTTAATTTATTTCATTTTTTATGCTTTTGTCTATACTAATCTTTAGTGTATAGTATAGCATGCTCAATGGGTTCTGATGTTCAAGACACTATTTAAAACAAGATATCTCTATTTTATTATGATATTATGTCCCCTTGGTTTGATCTTGTGTATCAAAATTTCCTATTCAATTTGCACTTAACAAAATTCTCTGGCTATTAAAGTTGTTCCTTAATGTTTTTTGTTGTCATAACATGCTCTTTAGAACATGGAAAAACTGTTCCATAACCTGAACATAATTGTTTCAAAAGAGCACAATCCAAGGGACTCCCTTAAGTATTTCGGTGACAGGATTTGGGGTTAATTTGTTGAGCCACAGAAAGAACAGGAATGGTCCCTATGAGCTAATGGGATAGTCTCATTTCTTCATCCACAATGTAACGCTGATAAGAACAAAGCCACATTTCTTTATGTTTGATAAAATTATGTTTCTTATCATATGTAGGTCATATCGGCTTATTTTTAGAAAATTTCAATTTAAAAATTATGACTCAAGCAACAAAAATTAATGATCATTTAAGTGTTGTTTTTTTTTTAAAATCAATTTAAAAAAAAAAAAAAGCTTAACAATAATTGTGTAAATGATTGTTCTAAATTAAACATATTGATTTTTGTTTGTCATCAGGTTTTGATCTGGTAGTGAGTAAACTGTTATGAGATAATCTTTAATAACTTGTTATTCCAAAATATAGAGCTATCTCCATCATCTTTAACAAAATATTTCAAGATTTACTGTAGACAATATAATTGTGTAAACCTTTGTTTGTCAACCTCTTAGGTTCTGGAGCAACATTGAATGGATCCTCAAAGGATTTTTTAGGGCTAGGGAGTGATGAACTAAGATACATTATAGACAAACAATTTGTGTCATTAAAATAACTAATGCACAGCTTAGTTAATGGATGAATGCATATGTAAACTTTTATGGAAATGCCTTGGTCAGTACAACTTAAAAAAAACAAGTATGGCGAATTAAGAAATTCATTGATATTGGATTGTAAATAAGTAAATTATAAATTTTAGTAAGTTATTTTAGTGCATTGCAAAAAAAAACAACTAACTTTAAAAAACGTGATTAAAATATAACCTCTATAAGACTTTTCCTTGTGATTAAAGGTTTCAGAATATGTTTAAAAATCTGGATTATATTAAAAAGATAATCTGCTTTGATTTTATAGAGACTGCAGGAGGATAAGGGGCCGTCCATAAAGTACTTCACGCCTTAGGAGGGGGGAGGGGTTTAAGAATGTCTGAAAGTTTTGACGGGGAGGGGGGTCTGGCCATGTGTGACGTCACAGTTTTTTTTTAAATTAAATTTTAATTATTTTGTTAATAAAAACAATTTTTTTAATTGAAAGTGTGACCTTCTTTGGGGGGGGGGNAGGGGGGAGGGGTAAAATAATAATATAATAATAATAATAAATAAATAGATAATTTATATAAAAAGAAAATGGTCCAAAACAGTATTACGTACTTTATGGACGACCCCTAAATGCTAAATACTGTTGTTTTAAACTAGGACTGGTACTTATTTTTAAAAAAATTGTTCAATTAATGGAGAACAAATTAAATTATTAATTTCGATTTACTATATTTTATATAACGCAATATAGATCATTATTTTGCAAAATGGTTTTTAAGTCACAGTAATTCCTTGGCTCACAAATTTTGTGACGTAGCACAGCAAATTCCTTCTACTATGCAAGAAATAAGGAAGAAAAATCTTTTTGTTTAAGTATGCAGGTCTAAATAAATAATAATAATAATAAAAGGGAAAGTATGCAAGTAAAAAAAATAATAATAATTAATAGATGGGGAAAACAACTTAAAGAAATATTTTCTTAAATCGTTATTGAATTTTATTCCAACTTTTAATGATTAATCGATTAAATTAATTTCTGCATCCCTATTTTAAACTGTATTTTTTTTTTAAACTGCAGGCTGTAAAATATATTGGAGTGTCTTTGTTCACTTTATTTATGTACTTCTTTGTCTAACATGCATACTACAAGTGGTTATTATTGATTGGTTAACCCTTATTATAATCAATAATGTTCTCTAAGTGTTTTTGACAATACTTTAGGCTGAGGATGAAATACAAGAAAGGTAATTTTTCTAGTTATGTACAAGTTGCAGTGACTTCGTGTACTTTTTAAAATGAATAAAATGCCCAAATAGATTTACTATGTATATTAATAAATAATAATTTTTTCTTCATAAGACTGAACTGTGAACATATTGAAATAAGGATAAAAAGCATCTGCTAAATAAGAATGCCAAGGCCTCGGTTACGATTTTTGGTGAAGCTTGGTATGGTCGTAATTGTAATGCTGCTACTGGGACCATACTTATTTCATTTGAAATTATCTGAAGATGTTAAAGATGATGCAGAAGCATATCGACAGTGGCAGGTAAGAGTATAATTAATTTATTGTAGTTAAGTTTATTTTATCTTGAATAACGATATCCCCAACCAATTTTGACATTAAAGAAAACAAATCTACTTCTACTTGAAAATGAGAATGGAATTTTTTGTACTTTAGTATTTTGCTGTTGGCTCCGAGAACTTTATTTCTTACTAAAAATCATACTTTCCAACTAATATTCCCTTTAAGGTGCGCGGCTGCACAGATATTTGACCTACATGTAGTTTACAATTACAGCGCCGCAAATTGTGTTAAATATTTCACTTAAAATTGATACTGGACAACTCTGCACCTGCACACAATTTTTTAAAATTTAGCACACGAACCGAACCAACAACCCTTAAGGGGTCATTATATCCAACCTATTAACTTAACCTGTTAAATTTCCTATTCATATTTAAAAGATTTTTTTTGTTTTTTAAACACTTTTGTACTTAGTATTTTCTTAATCTTCTTTAGCATAACTTGTTAAAGCTGGCCTTGGTTTATCTAATAGCAGCGACAAAAAGGAAAACTTGTGGAATCAAAGGCTGTAATAGAAAGTAGAAACCCTATAGAAGAATTTCCACAACCCAAAAGTGAAAAGGAGAAAGCTGTTTTAAAGAAAGATTCATTTGGAAACTTTGAGCCTCCGGAAATACCAGGAGGGGATAGACCAGGTTTGTTTGATTTGATCTGTAAATATATAAGCAAAAGAATATGTATGAATGTTTTTTTTTTTTTTTAAAAATTGTATTGTACGATTTTAGTAAGCCTTAATTCATAAAAGCACATTTCCAAAAGATCTGCTATAACACAAAGTTGGGTGGTTCATGAGCTTGTAAATTTTTTAAGTGTTACATTGATCTCAGTTCAGACAAATTAATTAATGATAGTTAAATAGCTGGGTAGCAAAGTCAATAGTGTGCTCACCTCACAAGCTGAGGGGCGTGGGATCTAGCCCACATTAAAGCGACAATAAAAATGTTGATGAATGGCTATTGCTAAAAATTCCTCTGCTGACCTGCAGAGGAGATTTGCGCTGCCAAGGTCTACCAAGCCCAGAGAAAATTCTAATGGAAACAATAGAACCCCCTACGACCACGAGGTTATGGGACACACACACAAAATATATATATATATTAACCGAAGATTTAAAGGTAGCCAATATTGTTTAGTATTTCTTAAAATTTTCTGTAGGTGAGATGGGGAAGCCAGTAACTATTTCTGAGGATGAAAGACTTCGAGCAGATGAATCTGTGGAAGAATTCGGCTTCAACATGATTGTAAGTGATAAAGTGGCAATGAACAGAACGATTCCTGATACAAGATTGCAAGAGTAAGTGGATTTGATGTGCAGTTTTGAAATTTTATTAAAGGAAGGAAACAGTTGTTATTTAGTAAAGATATGACCTTTTAAAATTTTGGCAAGTATTTTCAAATAATATGGATTATAGCTGAAAAAGATTTAAAGATGCAAAATATAAAGTGTAAAAAAAAGTTAATTTATTGCTATAAATTGGTTGAATTTTATGTGTTTATTTCCAGCTGTAAAGTTTAAAAGAAACAGGAGAACTGATATCCATACTTAAAGTTCCTGCATATTTTACCTAATTTATTACAGTAACTTCACTTACCAAAACATTGAAACACCTGTTTTGTTATTCCAGATGCAAGCATTGGCACTATTCTACCAATCAGCCTAAAGCTAGTGTTATATTAGTATTTCACGATGAAGGCTTTTCAACTCTAGTGAGAACTATTCACAGCGTTGTCAACACATCCCCACGCCAATTCCTGCATGAAGTTGTATTAGTGGATGATTTTAGTACAAAACGTAAGAAAACTATAATTTGGAACCAATTTGAAATGTTAATTATATGAAACTCTTACCAATCGTAGCAACAAAAAAATATTTTAACAACTAAATTTTTAAAAATTCATTAAAATTACATCATTTTGCAAAGCATTTCTTTTCTGGATACTACTTTTTTCAAAATGAGAGTATTTCCTAATTGTATTTTAGATTCTATGAACTCTTGATGCTGAAGGAAAAATATTTTTGAAGTAAAGTGTACACCTAAAGTTTGTGCTTGCCTATTGCAATGGCTACCATAATTTCAAAACTGCAATAAGTAATCTACTAACTTTAAAACTTGAAGTTTTGTAAAATAAAATATTAGTTATCAATTTTCTTTTACCTTAGAGCATTTCTTTTTAACAGCTCATTTGAAAGAAAAACTTGAAACCTACATAAAGAAGGAGTTCAAGGGTCTCGTTAAGCTGTACAGAAATTCTCAACGTGAGGGTCTGATCAGGACAAGGACTAGAGGTGCTGAGCTGGCCACGGGGGAAGTTGTTGTTTTCTTAGACGCACACTGTGAGTGTAATAGAAACTGGCTTGTCCCCCTACTTGACAGAATTCGACAGGACAGGTGATTAAAGAAATATAGTATTAATTAGGGCTGCAGAAATTAACTATCAATTTTTCTATTAATCGGTAAAAATTTTATCGATTAAAATTATTTTAACCGATAAAATAGCGATTAAATTGAGGAGGTTGTTTTAAATATTTTATTCCGATTAATTAATCAATGATTAATTATAAAAAATTAATAATAGTTTGCTTTTTTACGTATATATTTCTCCATTAAAAAAAGATTTTGTAGGTGTAAACTTTAAAATAAGCTCTTATATTTAAATTTTTTAAAAATGTTAATTACCTGTTTCTGTTACTTCCCTTGAAATTTTCAGTTTAATGATGTCATAAATCTTATTTTTAGGTTTATCAAAATTATTGAATAATTATTCGGTAATTTTTCAAAAGTTAACGATTAAATTTTAATTAATCGATAACAGCCCTAGTATAAATATTAAATATCAGCGCTCCTGCAAAAAAAAAAAGAGAGAGATTACTAGTGGCAGAGAATTAGATCAAATATCCACCCCAAGTTATGTTTTTATTAAGTATATCAAATTAAAATGAGCTCTATGTCATGTATTTTTCAGTTGGGGTGATTTGCAATATAAAAATTTGTTATTCATTGGTGGGTCCTAAAATGAAAATGCAGATTCTTACTCCTTTATTTTGTAGTCATATAATAAAAGTTAATAGCAATTCATTTCCTTACAAGTTTAGGTAAAATTGCTTGATTTTAACTTCAGTAATAATTAATTTTCATCATTCTTAACACACAAAAAACATTACTAAATATTTAAAAGTTTTCCTTTTAAAGTTACAGAGATAAGAAAAATGGTTTTTCCATTTCAGAACTACTTTGGCTGTGCCAGTCATAGATGGAATAGACTATAAAACCCTGGAATATGCTTCGGTTTATGACAGGACACACTATAGAGGAATCTTTGAATGGGGTTTTTTCTATAAAGAAGCACCAGTGCCACAAAAAGAATTAAGCAGAAGAAAATACAACAGTGAGCCTTACAAGTAGGTTTAGGGCTAAACTTAATCAAATCACTACTTCTCCAAAGGCATCAGTTGTAGGGATGAAATATAAATGAATGCACCCATTTCAATTAGGCTAATGATAAATTTGCACTGAATCAATGTTTTTTAGAAGCACCTTTGTAAATACATGTGCTAAAAATATCTGCAAATGTTTTGGGGTTTTTTGTTGTTGTTTTTTTGCTCAATAAGTCTTACTTTTTAAAGTTACTAATACTTAATTTTTGGTTACTTCAAAACCAGATCACCTACACATGCAGGAGGACTCTTTGCAATAGACAGAAAATATTTTCTTGAACTTGGGGGTTATGATCCTAACTTGAAAATTTGGGGTGGAGAAAATTATGAACTGTCTTTCAAAGTAAGTGGTTAAAGTTTTATAATGCAATATAATTATGGCCAAAATAAACAACAGTGAGCAAATGAGTTGAAAATTTCTATAGAACCAATGTAAATTATTAAATTACAAAACGGAAAAGGGATTTTTAAAGTTGTTATTGATTTTTTTTTTTTCTTCAAATCCAAATTTAAATTCAATTCTATTATAGATATGGCAATGTGGAGGAAGTGTTGAATGGGTTCCATGTTCAAGGGTCGGACACATCTATAGGGACCACATGCCTTATGGGCTTGGTAACATAGATACCAATATGTCACCAATATATATTGTAAGTAAATGTCAACGTGATACTTACAGGATGTATATCTGAGTAATTTAATTAAATTTCTAATGATTATGTCTTTTCTTAATTGTGTTTTATTTTTAAACAAGAAGTTGAATGCAAGCTGCAGAAAATGTTCAGATACACTAAAGGGTGGAGAAGCTATCTCCTTTGTTCTTGCCTTTGTGTTTGTGAGACGTGTAAATTTCTGAGCTCTAACTTGGGTATCTACTTTTAGTAGTGCTTGAGCTTCAGTATAAAGTTTGTTATAATTCCTATCATCAAAATACTGTTAATAGGTGTGTTAAAACAACGGAGATCTTAAAGATCTACAATTTGTGTAAATAAAACTGTACATTAATTAGTATTAGACAATAAATCTTATGCAAAATTTATGTGCTACTGTTTTCTTTTTCTGAAGGGACTGGTGTCATTTCTTATCTTCTTTTCCATAATTTAATGGTAATTCAGTAATGTAAATTGATTGCAAAACCTTTCACCTTCTAAGTAAAGAATTGAGTTGAAAATCATTCTTTTAAGCATATCTGATATAAAAGGCTTTCCATAGTGCCTAAATTTGAATATCTTAACAAAATGTTTCCTACCAGAATTACATGAGGGTTGTAGAGGTGTGGATGGAAGATGAATTTAAGAATTATTTCTACACCCGTGAGCCAAGTTTTAAGGGGTATCCATTTGGTGACATTTCAAAGCAACTGCAGTTTAAAAAGGAGCACAACTGTAAAAGCTTTGGGTGGTTTATGGAAAATGTTGCCTATGATGTTTATGAGCATTACCCCAGGCCACCTCCAAACAAAGCATGGGGGGAGGTGAGTCATTTTACATTTTTGTAGTATATATTTTTCATGAATTTATAACTTGATTTACTTTTATTAACTCTTTTTATCCGAATCAACGCTCCCGTCGTCGATTTTAAAAAGAAGTTTTTAACTGATCGGCGATGGAAGCGTCGAATTATTAAAACCGGTTTGTTTTATTTTTTTTTCTTCTTAGCTATTTAAGTACAATTAGTTTTAATGTAATCTAGAATGTTTTCCCTTGAATAAAAGTAGTAAATCCTTTGTTTGAATGTGTTTTCACTGCAAAAGAAGGGTTTAAAGGCTTGTTTTCATTTTCATTTTTACAAACATGGATATTCAACCAGCTCATCTGGTTATCGATCTAATATAATAGAACAAGAAAAAGATATTGTTTTTTTATGAAGATTCAGATAGTAATTTGAAATTGCTGATGAATCATATGCCGAGTGCTAATAGTTGTAGTGAATTTGGCAATGAAGTTGACAAATCACCTGTTGATGAACGTTGATGAACAATAAATAAGATAACTGATAAAATTTCTACTATAAATAATAATATAGACATCAAAGAGTCCAATTTGAAAGCTGCTAAACTTTTTTTTACTAAAACCAAGTGCAATTTTAGATAGAATTTAAAATAATTTCTAGTTGCAACACATGGTATAGCTTCAAGCTGCATTGTACACAGCACAATTTTCCTATTATTTTTCATATGGGTGATCATGGATATTAATTAGGGCTCTTAACGATTAATTTAAATTTAACTTTTAAAAAATTAATTATTAACTAATCGTTACTTTCAATTATAACTAAAATTTAAATTTATGATATCTGATATCATAAGTAACACTTATTAAACGTTCTTGTTGAAAATCTAAATAACACAGGAATGTCTCCTTTATACGTCATCTTTTAATGAACTACGCAAAAAGACAAGTTTAGGCAAATGTGTTGACATTATTTGGTTCAAGTGATAAGCGAGTCTAAATTGACAATATAACCAGCCGAGCTGAACAATCATTCACATGGAACCAAGGTAACTGGTAGGCACAAAACGGTCTGGGCAAGGAATGACATTATCGGATATCGGTGTTCATTAAGTTTCCACTACTGTAGAGGATTAATGGATTCAGGAATTTTCATCTCCATTTTGAAACGCAGTAATTCATAAGAGCTATCTTCATCTTCTGTCTCTGAGTCAGACTCCATTACTGACTGCCATTAACTTAACACGCTTTTCATTTGGCTTGATAAGTAGGCGAAGTGTTAGTACCATGGTAGGCAAACATTGTTAACATTGTAAGATAGCATGTTAGCCCACAACAAATTTCCAGAACGGATAATTCTGGCAGAATGAGGAAAATAATTCAGGAGAAAAAGAGTTAAAAATTAATAACAAAACTTCTTTTTAAAATGTTCCTCTATATGTATAAATGACTTTTGTACATTTTGTTTTTACTGATATTAAATGCTTAATTCTTCAATGTAAAAAAAATTAAATATTTCCAGATTCGGGCGCGTGGTACAGATCGCTGCTGGTCTTCAGGTTCAAGGCAAGAGGATGTGTCAATAATTTCATTGAGCTATTGCTTTGGTCGCTCACAGGTTAGCCTATTACTATTACTAACAAGGGTGGACTTGATTTTGTTATCAGTTATATTTTGATTGATGTTGCAGCTAGATATCATTCTTAATGCCACATAAAATCAAATTACCCATGCTGCAGCAAAAGTTTTTATCCAAAGAGCAGTGGATTTTATTCAATAATTTTCTTTATCATTCTTAATGTTTTGGATGATGTAGCATCTCCTAACATTTAGTCCAGAGACTTTCTTTCTGCAGCTCCTACTCATTGGGATTGTTTTTAGTTTTAAAATGGTTTTCAAAGTAAACATTTCAAATTATAGTTGAACCCGGTTATGTCGCCGGTCTGGGTGTTTGCCAAAAAGCATCAAGATAACCGAGGATCAAGATAAACGAAAACGAAGATGGCGGCAAATATTAACTAGGCACTTCGGTTAAAAAGTAAACTTAAAAAATATTAATCACTAATGACATAGTTAAATGGAGCTGATTTTTAAATAAATTTCAACACCAAAATTATAATTTTAGGATTTATAGTTTGAAAGTTATGAATTTTTAAAATGTGATTTGATTTGTCCCATTGCATTTTACCCCCACATTTTGTGACCTCAATTAGGCTGTTTGCGCCATGCACTTTATCTCTCATTTTAGTAATGATTTTATTTTATTTTCGGGATCAATGCTATAAAACAATTATTGTTTCTTTATTTTGTTTTTAAAATATTCATTAGTAAAAAATCATTTTATTTTGTATTAACAGTAAAGTTTATCTTTAAATGAAGTTTATGTTGTGTTTACAAGTTCCATTTTACATAACTCATGACCTTCACCTTCATATGACAAAGTGAACTGTTCTCTATAAAAATGTCAAAATAATATTAGGAACTCCTTTTGAACCTTCAGCTTTGGCTCATGAGTAATTAATTTAACAACACAGACCAACTGCTAAATAGTTTTTGCACACGGCTACAACTAATGAATGAAACTATTGAAGACAATGTAAGAGAAGTCACAATGAGGTTGAATTAGTTCCAAATTAGATCATCTTTAAAGTTCAATTATAAAACATTGTAATGTTTAAAGGCAAAATAATCAAGAAAATTTTATAAGCATCGGGAACTTCTGCCATTAAAAAGGGGCCGTATCACTTACGTAAAGAAGGGTCATGTCACTCAAAATGAATATAATTACTGTACACTTACCCAATTGTCTTTACAACTAGGAATGAAAATCGTGAAACGTGAATACGGTAATGAGATGGTGAAGTGGCATCAATAAATAACATTTTCAAAAGCTGGCCATTGGTCATGGGGATTGAGATAACCAAGTGGCAAATTTGGCCCTCTTCTAAGCTCGAGATTATAGGGTTCTGCGACACAAAAGAATTGACATAACCGATGAGATAATGCTAAGACAAAGAGAGAATTCATCGGTTCCACTTCAAAAACGTTGACTTAATAGGGTTGTCGAGTTAACTGAGGTCGAGATAAGGGGTTCAACTGTAATTAAGACATGTATTCCAATGCAAGACATTTTTTGTGTGGATATTTTCTTCTTCTATATATTAATGGCCCACAATCAATGTTTTGATTATTCTGGTTAATATTTATGTTGAGCGGGTTCGCAGTGTCTCTGTTTCTTTTAAATGTTGTACCTTACTGACATAACTGACTCATATCTATCTTTTATGTCATATGATTTTTATCTCAACTTTTTTTAAGGACAAACCCTCCCCTCTCCCCTTATTTTTTATTCAAGAGCTTACTGAAATATCTGTGACTTTTGCGAATATTTATTAAAATCAATTCTTACAAAATATTGGTGTATTCATTTAGTTTAATAATTAAACTTTAACAAAATATGTATTTTGGTGTTCAATGTTATATAAAATGGGGAAAAATGGGACTCAGAATTGTGTCACCAGGATACAAGGTATGATTCATTGTCTTAAACGATGGCCTTACACTTCGATAACACTGACTTGCATCAACATTCTGACACAATATCTGGTATAATATTAATCAAGTCCTGTTGACCTGTTAAAGTTAATGAATGTTGAGTATTTACTAACTGAAATGATTTTTATTTACTCCCAGGAATACCGTCTCAATGTAGAGGGTCAAATTGGCACTGGTGAGCGTTGCATTCTGACACGAGATTCAGACAAATTAATCTACAGTTATTGTCCAAAAAAACCCAGTGGACCTTGGAATTGGGATAAGGTAAATGATAGCTTTTTTTTAAAACTATTTAATAATTGTGAAATTAGGATTGTTTAAATTTTAAATAGCTTTGCATATTTATAACACCTAAGAAAATATAAGTGTATTAAAACAATGTACATACTTTTTTTTTCTTCAGGACAGTGGGCTTATAAGACACAAAGACTTGAATAAATGTGTAGCTGCTGATTCACTTCACAATTTGGTATTGAAAACATGTGATGAGAAATCAGATGCATTCAAATGGGATATAATAGAGAATTATCCATGGAAAAGATCACAAATTTGATTTTTTTAAAATAATAATGTAATAAAGAATAATGGCATATTGTCATTATGAAAATTATTGATAAATATTTAGAAGTTTAGTTATATTATATATATTATATTATATATTTACTATTTCCAAAAAAAATTAAAACAATTTTATATTTAATTTTTTAAAAATTGTTTATTTTTGCATTTTTTATTTATATGATAATTTACCCAAAGGCTAGGTGTCAAGTGAAGGGTAAATGTTGATATAAAAACATGAACTTTAAAAAAATAATTTTTGTCTTCATTCTATTTTATGTTGCATTTAGGTTTAAACCATGCAGGCATTGAATTATGTGATTATTGTACATGCTGCTAATTCAAGGTGAAAAAACTAAATTTTTATAATTATTTTCAACATTTATTGTTTTAAAAGAAATTTTTAAAATGCAGTACTTTGCCCAGCTAATACAATACTCTTTAATGGGCAGATATTCTTCGCATCACTAAACCAAATAAGTATGGGACTATTTTTTTTAAGCATGGCCGCATAGGAAAAAAAATAAAACCAAACCTTACATTTCTGATTGGCATCTTTCCTTTTATGAGATAATCTTTAATCATTAGAAATCATCGTGATCAATCCACAAAAACATGGCAATGAAAAGTATTTTTTAATTCATTCTTTTCTCTTTCCTTCTCTTTTTTATCATATGTGATACTGTATTGAAAATATATTTTTAAATTAAAAGAAATGACTTATTTATTTATATTATGTGGACTATGTTTTGAATTATTTATTTAAAAAAATATTAAATAATTATTAAAAAATTAGGCAGAACATAGTTTTAAAAAACAGTTCTTTTTAGGGGTATACTGGATTTTGGTTCTGGCAAATCTGGAATCCAACCATTTTTAAAAATCCTAATCATAAATTCGGCTCTAGTCGGATTTTTAAAAATTTGAATCTGTTACACCCCTAATTTTTTTACAGGGGAAAATAAGTATGCAGATGACCATGCATCCTAATTAAGGACTAGTAACCAAATATTTAAAAAAACACAACTGGCTTTAACTACTTGCAATTTTATATACTTTCACTGATGTAACAAGTTTTTTAACCATCTTTGTTGAATGTTGTCAATACTCAAGTGCCTTGGGGTGAGATAGAAATGCTTTAAATTTTTGGTGATGGGTTTTTGTAGATCCAAACTTATATTTATTATCAGTTAAAAACATATTTTGAAATAGAATTTTAATTTTTTGGCAACTATTGTTCACAAAATCAATGTTATTCTTGGTACCACATATTATGAGTTAAATATTTTGAGATTATCAAAAAACTCCTTACTTTAATAATGGTATGACATACTATTGGTAACAGAGTCCTTTAACAATTTTTGAAATCTGTCTGCTCAATGATAAACCTGTTTTAAGTGTTTATTTATTATAATTATATCTATTTGTCATGTAAGATATGAACTAACACTGTTTTAACTCATGTAAACTGCTGAATTTGTAAGTAAAATAAAGCTATGTTAGAGTCTTATTTTATTTTTATAGATTGTGTTATTTTGTTGGGTTTGATCCATTGTACTGATGGGTTTGGTTGATTGAGTTTCTTCCCTGATTTTAATGTCAAAAATTAAAACACCTTTAACACATATAAAAAACAGGTTTACTGTAGTTGTTTGTTTGTTTTAAGTTGCTAACATTGTCAATTTCTTTAATTTGAATTTCTTTGTTACGGTTAAAAATATTATGATTATCAATAGAGCATAAATGTAAAAAAAAAAAAAAAAA
>MUZC01001936.1:84504-109167 GCA_002072015.1 Radix auricularia | reverse complement strand
CTGTGTTGTTTTTGGTACCATGGCAATGCGATCAGCTTGCTATGTGTGCTGGTGACGTTTTCGTCACAGCCCACTTGCGCTGAGACATGTGTTGCTAACTTAAATCGCCAGTTTCAGAGATGTGTTGGAGAAAATTAAAAGTTTTTATCGATAATCGACGTTGGTTTTTATTTTAAATTTGTAAATTTCTGCTGTCAGTTGGTGCACATATACCTTCTGTTGTTAGCAAACATGTATGTACAATTTTATAGCATGCCGATAGCTTCATCAAACAAATAACGGCAATGCTGTTAAAAAAAACTCCAAAAACACGTGCATGAACATTATCATTTATTAACGCTAGTGATGGGACGATACCAAAATCATAGGCTGCTTACTGTAAGCAAGGCTCCCCAGATTTTAAAATATATAATATAACAGACTACAGACAGTTTACTCTCAATCTCCCAAACCATTGTTGTTGGTTAGTCCTATTAGCATCAAGTTACCGAAGGAATTGTAAGCTGAGGGGATCGTATGGAATAATAAAATGTACCGTGTGCAGTGTCCAAACTTGTTGTCATTGGCAACCATTCATCCTTCAACCTCATTTTGACTATTACATGTACTGTACTACTGCTTTGTTCTCATTTTTTCATTCATAAGAAGTGGCCGTGTGCAAAAGCCATTTAACTATTGGTTAGAATTAATTAAAATATGTCAAAGTTGAAAGTTCAAAAGGAGTACCTAATTTTTTTGTGAACGTTTATATAAGATGATAGTTCTCTTTGTCATGAGTCATATATAGGTCACGATAGACCATTCCGAGTCCAGAAGAGAATGGTTCGGGGACAATGAGGGGATGTGTAGGCTACTTATTTGTGTAGCTTGTAAGGAAAATCAAGCAAGTCGCTTCGAAGGCACAGTATCGCTCAATCTGGGGATCACCGCAAAACGGCGTTATATTTAAACTTAAACGGTCTTAACAACCTTAAGAAAGCGTGAAGAAATAGGGTCCCGACATTCCGATACGATTCTGATTAATCGTCCCATCACTAATTAACGCACATCACGTACATATAGAAATTTCAAGCGCATGTTAATATTTTGCCGCCATATTGGTTTTCGCTTTAACTCGATCATCGGTTATGTCGATGCCATTTTTCATTCCCCGACGCCGTCGACTTAAGCGGTTTCGACTGTATATATATTTATTTCCACCTACACAAAAAATTATCTCGCTCTCCTGATGAAGGCAGAGCACATAAATACTTTCTTGAAAGGAGAGCCAAACTTTTTGCTATCCACCAGCTAAGAGGATTCTCATTGTTTGCAATCAGTTTTAATGTTAGATATTGTTCTAATTTTAATACTTGCTGTTGAAAATTGACTCTTTGTTGTTGTGGTTGTAGCATTTGAATTGCTTATTTCTTGTTGATTGGCTCTCTTTTTCATATCAGCAAAGAATCATTTGGTATCGGAATCGGGTCTGAATTATTTAGCTCCGATATCTATTCCTGATGCTTTGGAAAAATCCTGATATTCCGATTATTCCGATACGATTCAGATTAGTCGTCCCATCACTATGAAATACTAATAATAATTTATTTAATACAAATAAATCTTTAAAGTTTTTTAAGCTTTGGTACTGTGTATTAAAGTGACTGGCTATGTTGCCACAGGTGCGAATAGACCACCGAACAAGATCACTGAGTTTTGGGACAGACTTGGGTGTGTCACAGAAAGAAGATATTCCAGAAGGCCCATATATTCAGAGCATGCCCAGTGAGCAAATTCGCAACCAGGTCATCAATATTGCCCAAGCCCTTAACCAAGCTATGGAAATAATTGGACCCAAAGAAAGTACTGTGGTATGTGTCTCTTATTTTCGTCTTTTTTTGTAACTGAAATGAATCCTATGCAACCTTTAAAAAATGTATTTTGAATTTTTTAAAAAGTGTTTATACCAATTAAAATCTCGTCAAGACTTACCATTATTATTTTGTATCTTCTAATTTTTGCCACTCTTTTTATTTCAGATAGAAGAGGAGGAGCTAAAAGCAAATATTTTGAATACATACAGATTAACTGCCAAAAAAGAGCATGCCCGCATTCTGCTACGCCGTCAAATTATTGAAAATCGCAAAGAGCAGCTGGAACAGAATCAGGATCAACGTGTATGTTTGATTAATTATTTTTATGTAATTTAAATGATTTTTAGATTTGATCTAAATAATAAAATTTGCTTAGTGTATTGTCCTTGAAAAGCCACTGTATATAACAATATATGTTATAATTGTTTTATCCAGGAACGGGAAGAATTTGAGCAAGTTGAAGAACAGCGTCGTAAAGCATATGAGGCTGAGATGGCCCGTTTAGAAAGAGAAGCTGAAGAGCGCAACAAGCAGAGACAACAAGAAGAGCATGAACAGATAAAGAGAAGGCATGTAAAGGAAAGGTTAGATGAACTTCGTAAAACCCCACATGGATCTAAAATTCTACAAAATATTGATGAAGAAGTAAGTAATAGAAAAGGATCTGAATAAAGTTACTTTTTAAAATCCGTTATATTAACTCGTGGTGTCTGCTTCAGCCCTTGATTGCTTGCTTGCCTAAAAAACTTTAGAGCGATTTTTAACCCTTTGAGCCCT
The DNA here is from genome assembly GCA_002072015.1 of Radix auricularia. NCBI lineage: Eukaryota > Metazoa > Mollusca > Gastropoda > Lymnaeidae > Radix > Radix auricularia. The sequence goes on along the minus strand of MUZC01001936.1, from coordinate 106,537 downwards.
GCCCCCCTGCGCCTCTATTTCATAATATGTCATGTTTGAGTGACGACTCAGGAAAAACCGTGAAAGATAACAACATGAAATTAAATATGCAAGTAAAAGAATAGGTCTACCTGAACTCTAGCACCTAAATTCAACTTTAGTATGCTAGTAGATCCAGCAGGGGCTCCCTCTCATTATACACTAGAGTAGCGTTCACACTTGGGACACGCCCCTTTTGGTCAGCTGATCCCCTCGACACACCTTCATTATCGGTCTCATTTTTTTTATCACTATCTGAATCCTCCAAATCACTACCATTATTACAATCTAATTCTGACAAAATTTTTAAAAAATAAATAATTTCTTGTTTTGAGAACATGGAAGAACGTTGACGTTTTGTCCCAGATGGACCAAGTTGAGGCTCGTCACGATCCATGACCAAAAAAAAAAAAAAACTCAATGTAAATATTGTAGACGCACGTTCAACAAGGGCGCAGACATCTTGGATAAACTCCTAACCAAACGAAACATCTGATTGGCTGTTACAGGCAAAACTAAACCAATCCACGTAATTGTACTATTGCGAAACCGGTATACCGGTGGCTAGGTTTATGAAGCGATTACTGCTACCAGCAGTATACCGGTGGCGGGGGCTCAAAGGTTTAGCCCACTTCCTCGTAAGCTAGCAAGCTGAAAAATGATGAATCAAAATTTCAGATCGATTGAATGTCTGTACTGTAATTAAATTATTGAATTTTTAGAATATTTCATTTTTCTCTATGTGTCATGTTAATCTTTGAGATAGTGTCGAGGTGCGTATTATATTCCATAGCCTTTTTTTAAATTACTTTCCTGTTGAGCTGTGCGGTGCTATTATATTGACAATACTTGTGTAAAATATATTACTGATCTGTAAATGTAAATGCTATTAATTGCTAATCTGTCTCGCGGTGCACACTATGTTAAACATGCTTTTATTACCCTTTCCTGTGAACAAATAGTGCTGAAATTTAGTAGGTAGACTGTAGAATTTATTTTACTATAAATCCTTTATATATTTGAGACATAACTAAAAAAAAATATTTTTTTATTTTTGTGCGATGCGTGTTATAATGAACATTATTTTAGTTATGTCTCGTATATAAAGGATTTATAGTCAAAAACTTGTTTTTTTTATTTAGAGTTTTGTTTATAAAATTAACTATCAGTTTTTTAATTTTATGAAAAAATAGATATTAAAAATTATTTGATTTCCTGAAAAGGAGATTGCTGAGCTTGATGTAGATGAGATCATGGCCAAGCAAGTGGAACAACTTGAAAAGGAGAAGAAAGAGTTGCAAGAGAGATTAAAGGGACAGGAGAAAAAGGTATAGTGCTCCATTTTTTAAACTTAATTTTTTGTAACGTTTCTGTTTACTACATTCATGAGCCTAGAGTTGAAATTACCTGCATAATAAAATTTAACTCTGACCCAAAAACTTCATGTTGCTTGTTTACTTGGTTTTTTATCATGCGCTTGAAAGGGAAAAAATCAACAAATCCCAAAGTAGCTTTCCAGGGTTGGCATGACGCATGATTTATAATTTATTCCAGCAAAAGATTTAAAAAAAACACGTTAATACCTTCGTTTAGGTTGATTATTTGGCGCGAGCAAAGCGCATTGAGGAAATCCCCCTTCTTCAGGAGCAATTTGAAGAAGATCAAAAGGCCAGAAAGGAATTCTGGGAAGAACAGGAAAAAGAAAGAGTGAGTAAAAAATTTTTTCAATTTCATTTCACTTTTTGTAATGCTTTCCATTCCAGTGTTCCAAATACATATGCTATGAAAAAACTTCTGGGTGTTTAAATTAAAAACATACGTTTTAAATTAGTTATTCTTTCCTACCAATTTAGTGTGCTCTCAGCATGACTACAATTTTTTAAGGACTAGCAGAAAATATAGCGCTAAAACACCAGGCCTCTAAAGCATTGCTCAGTGTAACTCAGTGTAATAGTCAGTTTTGTTATTTACTTGTAATATTACTCTTTTAAATATGCTTAAAAAAGGTTCAAATTTATTCCCATAAGATTTGACCACTAATGATTGTTCATTCTTTCAAATCTGAGTCTGATACAATTAGTTTTGCCAAAGTAATTTACCATCCAGTTATTGATTTAATCTGTGATGTCTATAATTTGGCATACATTATACAGAGAGCTGGACTCCACCTTTAGCATTACATTAACAAATGCTAATCACTTAATACCTGGCTCACAAATATAAAATATCTAATTCTACATTGAAGTTCTCAAATGGGTCAGGGTTTTGAGTGGCAGTGCACCTCTTATATCTTATAGAAACTTGTGAATCCTGCTTCACTTGCCCCATAGGCCAGCATGGTCTGAAATAGGAAATTTACTTTAAGTTCTAACATGATAAGAGTAGTACATTGTGAAGCTTTTATGTCAGCATGAAAAATTCTCAAAGCAGTTAAATTTCAATTCTTTTTTAATTAGTTTTTAAAAAGGGATGTACAGTTGTAATGAAATGACGAAGTGAAAGTCTTACATTTTTTGGAACTTCTTTAAAGTTAAATTTTAATATTTGTTTTATTTTATGACTATATTTTCACATTTTACAGCCCTGGACATTTTCTTTAAAAAGAATTTCCCAGTAGCACTGCTATCAAATAAAATCTTATTTGTTTTCAAAGTGTTAAGTTCATATTCATAAATTTTGAAGATGAACTGCGACAGATGCACTATATTAATAAATGGTAATCATTTTATAACTGGCTCACAGAGAAAATATAAGTCATGTAAAAATTAAAAGCTATGTTGTCTAATAGAATATTTGTAATCCTTTTATTGTTATTTCATAATCTTATTGTTGCCTTAAAATGTGATGAACTAAGTATCTTTAATAACACTGATACTCCACCTTAGGCATTAAATTAACAAGTGCTTATCATGTTTTAATCACTTTTTTGGCTCACATTTATAAAATATTTAAATAGTGATGTCTTAAAATTTTAAATTGCTTGTTTGTGTTTTTAAAAATTTTATTTAACTTTTTATGGCAAATGAAATTTATTTCAAAACTATCATTTTTGCCCCAAAATTGATTTTATCATCCAACAATTGATTTAATCTGAGCTGACATATTGTGATTTCACCATTTTTTTTTACTGAAATCGTTGCAATATGGTATTTGGCTTATTATTTTAAATTAACCTATAAAGGTTTTAGTCTGGATTCTTTACCCTATGCCACATGGCATAAAATTTAGAGATGGACTCCACCGTTACCATTACATTAACAGGTGTTTCTCACTTTGTATTGGCTCAGAGGTATAAAAATTTGAATAGTTTCAAATTAAAGGCTGCAGTGATAACCTTAAGTTGTGTATTGCTTTCTGATTTATTCATTTTTAACTTTTCTTGCAAATTAAATTTATTCCAATGTATAATATTTGCCCACATATTTCTATCATCCTGTTAATGATTTAATCCGGGATTTTTACTATGTGGCATACATAATACAGAGAGCTGGACTCCACCATTTGCATTACATTAACAAATGCTAATCACTTTATAACTGGCTCACAGATAAAATATAAGTCAAGTATAAAATAAACAGACATATTGTCTTATTTAATTTAATACTAATACTGTGATTTCACCATTTTTTGTTATTGACATCGTTGCAATATGGTATTTCGCTTATTGTTTTAATTAACCTATAAAGAATTTAATCTGGATTCTTTACCATATGGCATGAAATTTAGAGATGGACTCCACCGTTACCATTACATTAACAAGTGTTTCTCACTTTGTATTGGCTCAGAGGTATAAAAATTTGAATAGTTACAAATTAAAGGCTGAAGTGATAACCTTAAGTTGTATATTGCTTTGTGAATTATTTATTTTTAACTTTTCTTGCAAATTAAATTTATTCCAATGTATAATATTTGCCCAAATATTTCTATCATCCTGTTAATGATATAATCAGGGATTTTTACTATGTGGCATACATAATACAGAGAGCTGGACTCCACCATTAGCATTACATTAACAAATGCTAATCACTTTATAACTGGCTCACAGATAAAATATAAGTCAGGTATAAAATAAACTGACATATTGTCTTATTTAATTTAATACTGGTACTGTGATTTCACCATTTTTTGTTATTGAAATCGTTGCAATATGGTATTTGGCTTATTATTTTAAATTAACCTATAAAGGTTTTAGTCTGGATTCTTTACCCTATGCCACATGGCATGAAATTTAGAGATGGACTCCACCGTTACCATTACATTAACAAGTGTTTCTCACTTTGTATTGGCTCAGAGGTATAAAAATTTGAATAGTTTCAAATTAAAGGCTGCAGTGATAACCTTAAGTTGTGTATTGCTTTCTGATTTATTCATTTTTAACTTTTCTTGCAAATTAAATTTATTCCAATGTATAATATTTGCCCAAATATTTCTATCATCCTGTTAATGATTTAATCAGGGATTTTTACTATGTGGCATACATAATACAGAGAGCTGGACTCCACCATTTGCATTACATTAACAAATGCTAATCACTTTATAACTGGCTCACAGATAAAATATAAGTCAAGTATAAAATAAACAGACATATTGTCTTATTTAATTTAATACTAGTACTGTGATTTCACCATTTTATGTTATTGAAATCGTTGCAGTATGGTATTTGGCGTATCATTTTAAATTAACCTATAAAGGATTCAGTCTGGATTCTTTACCTTGTGTCACATGGTATGAAATTTAGAGATGGGCTCCACCGTTACCATTACATTAACAAGTGTTTCTCACTTTGTATTGGCTCAGAGGTATACAAATTTGAATAGTTTCAAATTAAAGGCTGCAGTGATAACCTTAAGTTGTGTATTGCTTTCTGATTTATTCATTTTTAACTTTTCTTGCAAATTAAATTTATTCCAATGTATAATATTTGCCCAAATATTTCTATCATCCTGTTAATGATTTAATCCGGGATTTTTACTATGTGGCATACATAATACAGAGAGCTGGACTCCACCATTTGCATTACATTAACAAATGCTAATCACTTTATAACTGGCTCACAGATAAAATATAAGTCAAGTATAAAATAAACTGACATATTGTCTTATTTAATTTAATACTAGTACTGTGATTTCACCATTTTATGTTATTGAAATCGTTGCAGTATGGTATTTGGCTTATCATTTTAAATTAACCTATAAAGGATTCAGTCTGGATTCTTTACCTTGTGTCACATGGCATGAAATTTAGAGATGGGCTCCACCGTTACCATTACATTAACAAGTGTTTCTCACTTTGTATTGGCTCAGAGGTATAAAAATTTGAATAGTTTCAAATTAAAGGCTGCAGTGATAACCTTAAGTTGTGTATTGCTTTCTGATTTATTCATTTTTAACTTTTCTTGCAAATTAAATTTATTCCAATGTATAATATTTGCCCAAATATTTCTATCATCCTGTTAATGATTTAATCCGGGATTTTTACTATGTGGCATACATAATACAGAGAGCTGGACTCCACCATTAGCATTACATTAACAAATGCTAATCACTTTATAACTGGCTCACAGATAAAATATAATTCAACTATAAAATAAACTGAAGTAATTTATAATTGTTTATTTCTACAACTTTTATTTTACCATTTGTTGTTATTGAAAATTGAAGTGATTTCTCTTCATTTGCATGAGTATATCTTTTATTATCTTTTAAATGCCTTAAATGTAATGTAAATATAGCATGCATAATACAGAGAGATGGACTACAGCAATAGACTTACATTTTTTACAAACTTTCTATTTACCTAACAGATTTACAAAAATTATGCAGTTTAAATTAAGAGTTGTGATGATTTCTGTTAAACAAAATGAGGGGTAGGACTGCAATCAGGCTTATACAAAATAATGGGAAAGACGTAAACAAGGTATGGGTTAGCCTGACCGGACGTATCAAAACAGCGAACGTTTCGGCAAAGAGCCTTTATCAACGAACATACAAGACACAGAAAAAACGAAAATAAAAATGAAGGAACTTAGCTGCGGTGGAATCCGAAGTATCCAAAGAAAAAGTGCACTTTTTCTTTGGATACTTCGGATTCCACCGCAGCTAAGTTCCTTCATTTTTATTTTCGTTTTTTCTGTGTCTTGTATGTTCGTTGATAAAGGCTCTTTGCCGAAACGTTCGCTGTTTTGATACGTCCGGTCAGGCTAACCCATACCTTGTTTACGTCTTTCCCATTATTTTGTATAAGCCTGATTGCAGTCCTACCCCTCATTTTGTTTACCNATTGAGATATGAACTACTCCATTAGCATTGCATTAACAAGTGGTAACCACTTTATAATTGGCATAACAGATATAAATATTTCAAAAGTTTCAAATGAAGGAACGACTGTAGTGATAGCTGATATCTTTTATATTGCTTGTTATATATTTATTCAATTTTTCTTGGAAATCAAATGTATTCCCATTTATCATTTTTGCCCAAATATTTAAATCATCATCCTGTTAATGATTTAATCAGGGATGTTTACTATGTGGCATACATTATACAGAGAGCTAGACTCCACCATTAGCATTACATTAACAAATGCTAATCACTTTATAACTGGCTCACAGATCAAATATAATTCAACTATAAAATAAACTGAAGTAATTTATAATTGTTTATTTCTACAACTTTTATTTTACCATTTGTTGTTATTGAAAATTGAAGTGATTTCTCTTCATTTTCATGAGTATATCTTTTATTATCTTTTAAATGCCTTAAATGTAATGTAAATATAGCATGCATAATACAGAGAGATGGACTACATCAATAGACTTACATTTTTTACAAACTTTCTATTTACCTAACAGATTTACAAAAATTGTGCAGTTTAAATTAAGAGTTGTGACGATTTCTGTTAGCACATTAATATTGCTTGTGTATTTGTTTCTTCATTTCCTAGCAAAAATAAATTTTACTTGCCAATCAAATGTATTCCAGTGTATCCATTTTGCACAAAATTGTATTTCATCATTCTATAATAATCATGACTAATGATTTAATCTAGGATGTTTATTTTGGGGCATACATTATACAGAGAGCTTGACTTCACCATTAGCATTACATTAACAAATGCTAATCACTTTAATAACTGGCTCACAGATAAAATTATAAGTCAAGTATAAAATGAAGTTTTGTATTGTTTATTTCTAGTACTTTGATTTTACCATTTATTGTTTATTGAAATTAATTCACTATATCAAATTTTTTCATTATTAATTTAATCAAAATAAAAATGATTTAATCTGCAATATGACATACTAGATTGAGATATGAACTACTCCATTAGCATTGCATTAACAAGTGGTAACCACTTTATAATTGGCATAACAGATATAAATATTTCAAAAGTTTCAAATGAAGGAACGACTGTAGTGATAGCTGATATCTTTTATAGTGCTTGTTATATATTTATTCAATTTTTCTTGGAAATCAAATGTATTCCCATTTATCATTTTTGCCCAAATATTTAAATCATCATCCTGTTAATGATTTAATCAGGGATGTTTACTATGTGGCATACATTATACAGAGAGCTAGACTCCACCATTAGCATTACATTAACAAATGCTAATCACTTTATAACTGGCTCACAGATAAAATATAGGTCAAATATAAACTGAACTGTATTATTAGTATTGTCTATTTAATTTTTAATAGTGTTTTTGAAATGAATTCACTGTATTATTTTTTGCCTCTTTAAATTTTTTGATCTTATTATGATTTTTTTTGGAATTAAAAAGTTTCTTATTCATGAATTTGTTTTTGGCTGTAAGAGATTTGAGTTATCCTGAAATGTACAAAAATATTGCTTTTATTTTCAGATCGAAATGATGAAGCAAGAGAGGGCACATGCTTTAGAGACAAAGGCTAGACTAATTTTGATGAAAAATGACTTGGACTCTTTTACCAGCACTTTGAAAAAAGCCAAAAAGTCTGAATACGAGGTAATATTCTTAAAATAATTATTTACCTTTCTCTTTGTATATGAGATATTGATAGTAGAATCCTTTTATGACTAAGGGCTTTTTGAAAAAGTCATTTATATTTCTTTTTAGGATAAATTGAAAGAATTTGAGAAGATGCTGACCGAGGAAAGACGAAAACGCCTGTTGGATCGTAAAGTTAAGCGTAAAGAAGAACGCAGGCAGAAATGGATTCAGGAAAAAGAAGAGGCTGCTCAAAGGGCCAGAGATGAATTGCTTAAAAGAGGTAACATTAGTATTTCATTAGTGTAAAATATATTTTTTGATGATTTATGTAAATACACTTATTTCATTTTTAAACACATAATAACTTTATTTAAACGCCGATTACGATATTATATTTTAAATTTACAGAACGAGAAGAAAAAGAACGTGAAGAACAAGAAAAGCGGGAAGCAGAAGAAAGAGAATATTTAGAGAGAAAAGCCAAATTGGATGAGCAGTTGAGCAAGCAAAGAGCCAAAGAAAAGGAAATTGAGGAAAGGGAATCAAGACGCAGAGAAGAAGAAAGAAAACAGTATGTTATGTCAATGAAATTAAAATTAACTGGTAGAATAATTGTCTATACATCTTCATTTCAAAACTTGTGTTAATATAGATATAATTTTATGGAAACAATTATTAAAACAAAATTAAAATTTTATAGGAATGATTTAAGGAAAGGACCAGAGAGATTAACCAGGGACAGAGAACCTGAAGGAGACTGGCGTAGTGGTGATGGTGTGACTGGAGATGAACCAGAAACAGAAGGCAAAGTTTTGAAACCCAAACAAAGGGGATGGAGAGAGAGGGAATTGGAAAAAGAGAATAGCTGGAGAGCTAGAAGGTATGTTTTAACGTTTAAAGCCCCATAAGGTTTTTGTTAAACTTCCGCCTCAGTCCCATAAGGATTTCCCGCATTGGGATCAACTGGTTATGAAATTTTAAAAATTGCTGGAAATGTATTTATATTATTATTGTCATACTGACTTCATCTTTTATAATAAGAATGGTTATTTTACATATCCAAAAGACCATCTTGAGTTTAATTCTATTTTTACCTGTAGTTTAGTACTAAAATTTTTATAATAAAATAAAGCAAAGTCACATCTTAAAAAAAGACGAAAAAAGTAAAAAAACTACCAAAAAACTTCGCAAATTGTGCGATAACACTAGCAAGGGAAATGGCCGCCAATGCCGCAAGTCAAATCTTCTTTCACAGACTGAAATTTCTGTAATTTCGGTTTCTTAAGAGTTCTATCGAGGCACGCTTTGGTAATAGAGGCTAGGCGCGCATTACTGCAGTTTGTGAATTTAAATGTTTATCTAAATACTTCTATTCCAAAAATTTTAATGACAATTTTAATTGTTAATTTAAATTTTATACTTTTGAATATTATTTCAATTTTAGGGATGCTGGAGATGAAGAAAGGGCAGATGATTTAGAAGTTGACAGTGGAAAAGATGCTGTTGAAAGAGAGGTTCCTAAAGAACGTGACTTACGAGATTTGAGAGGTCCACCTAGAGATAAAGAGGACTATAGAGGCCCCCCCAGGGAAAAGGATGATTTTATTAGAGGCCCAATACGTGATAGAGATGAAAGGGATGCAAGGCCACCTAGAGATGACAGAGTTTTAAAAGATGATAGAGATTTCAGAGGGCCGCACAAAGAGGATAGAGATTTCAGAGGACCACCAAGGGATAGGGAACGAGATGACTTTAGAGGACCTGCCAGAGATGATCGTGACTTCAGGGATTCACCTCGTGATCGAGAAAAGGATTTTCGTGGGGGGCTAGATGATAGGGACAGGACTGGGCGGGATTTCAGAGATCGCGCCCCTCGAGATGATCGCGCACCTCCACCCAGAGATGACTGGCGAGGGAATAGAGGTGATGATCGTGAAAAAGCAAGACCTGAAGCTGATAATTGGCGATCTGCCCCACCTCGAGAAAGTGGTCCACCACGTGAAAGCTGGAGAGATCGGCGTGATGACAGAGCACCACCACCTCCAAGAGATGATTGGAGAGGTGGTGACAGAGCGCCACCCAGAGATGTCCCACCGCTACGAAGTGGCGGAGGCTGGAGAGAAAGGGAAATTCCCACACCATCTAGAGCACCTGTGAGGGATCTTCCTAGAGATGAGCCCCGAAGAGTTGGTGATTCTGAAGGCAGTTGGAGAAGAGGAGGGCCACCACCAGAGAGGGAAGAGAAGCGTGGTTTTGACAGAGATGATAGAGGTGAGAGAAGACTGGAAAGAGATGGTGAGAGAAGACTAGAAAGAGATGATAGAAGAGGAATGGATAGAGATGACAGAAGACTTCCTGAAAGACGTGCTCCACTTCGAGATGACAGACAGCTCCCTCCTGATGACAGGCGAGGTCCCCTAGTAGAAAAGAGAGTTGAGAGGGCAGATGAAGGATGGAGAAGAGGTGAAACTTTTTCTTTGGCTGTATTAGTATTATAGAGATCTAATGAAATAGTCATTTTTAACCATCACAATATATAAAAGCACATATCTAGTGAGCTCTTTTAAAACCGTTATTGCTTCTTGGGGGCATTCATTCATAAAATCTGTCTTTACAAGAAATTGATATTCATTACGAATAATTAGGTCTTTAAATTTAAACCAGGCATTGTCAGTGTAAACATTGTTTGGTGTCTATCCTTTTTACAAAAAATAATTTTGTTAAGTTACTAAAATAGCTAATACATAGCAAACAAATTCATTGACCCATTAAGTATGGATATATTCTGATAATAAATTTAACAAGGAATTGCAAATATTATTGAAAACATCCTATAACCATTTCAAAAAGAAAAAGGACGTAAAAACTTTCATGTTACATTCTCTTTCAAGAATAACTTGTAGTTCTTTGATTGGATTTCTTTATAAGTAAATAACCTTTAAAACACATTAAATATAAGTTATAACTCTAATAAAAGTGGCTACTGAAATAACATTACACTTTAAAGTAAAGCTGTTATTATATTGTTTGTTTTTTTGTAAATGAAAATAGGCTAATCCCTGACTTTCACTATTTAAGGTGATGCACCACCACAGGAAAAGAGAGAACCCAGAGATGGTAGGTTTTAAAATGATACATCAAAAATGAAATTTCTGCCTTTTTAACATTTAAAATTTAGGGCTCTAGAAATTAATGATTAATTTCTCGATTAATTGTTAAAAAAATTTTAACACTTAAATGATTTTTTAAACGACTAATCGACTTACAAATTAGTGGCAGTCACAAAGTTTTTTAAAAAATTGAAAGTAGCGGTAGAAACAATATATTTCTTGACACTTACATGAACATTTTGGTTTTAAACTATTGACTGATAAGAATTTTCAAATTGTAGATAAAGTTTGCATAGACTTATTTTTTTGCATAGTTGGTTAAAAGATGACATATAATTATAAAGGAACCATTCCAGTGTTGTTTGGATTTTAACTCTTAATGAGCCAAAAGGTTTTCGGAAAACTTCCGCCTCAGTGCCGTAAGAATTTCCCGAAATGCGATCAACTGGTTGCGTAAAATCCATTTATATTATTATTGTCATACTTACGTCATCTTTTAGGATAAGAATGGTTATTTTATGTATCCGAAAGACCGTTTTGAGTTTAAAACTATTTTTACCTGTAGATTAGAACTATTACTTTAGTAATAAAGTATAGCAAAATCGCATCTTTGAAAAAAAAACAGTAAAAACTTCACGAATCGAGCAATAACACTAGCGAGGGAAACAGCCGCCATTGCCGGAAGTCGAAAACATCGTTTATCGCGCACTGAAGAGTTTTTATTTTCTGTAATTTCGTTTCTAAAGTGAGTTCTATCGAATCGCGCATTATTGCGCCTTGGTAAAAAAAAACTGTAAACCATGGATTATCGCGCTATGGCACATTAAGAGTTAAACCAGAATGTTACTTATGACATCATAAATTTTAACTTTGGCTTTAATCAAAATTAACTATTAATTAATTGTTAATTTTTCAAATTAATCATTAACAGCCCTACTTTTTATTGCTAAATTAAAAACAGATAAGAAATGTTGATGGTTAGCTCTAAGGAATTAATTACTACTTTTACTATTAGAATGGTCAGCATTTCTGAATGTGTCTTGTTTTTAAAGGAAACTTGTATTTGAATAACGGCTCTTATCGGACCATATATAATAAAAATTCCGATTCAATGTTTTATAAGATAAAACTGTTTAAGATTTTGAACATTTATGTATTTTCATATTGTTCTTTATTTGTTTTTAATTTACAGGCCAACATCACGAGGAAGATGATGGGTGGACTACAGTGCGTTATTAGATATATAAAAACCAATGACCTTGATTTTTTTCTTAAATGATTTAAAGGTAGAAGGTGTTTTTAATTAAATTCCTTTTATCTTCTCTCTTCCACCTATAAGATAATTGAAGTTGTAAATTATTGTGTTTTGTCTCAAAAGTTATATTGCCTAAATTATGTTATCTTGTTTATCAGGCTATGGTAAAAATTCTTGCCCCACAAGATCAATGTTTCAGCCTAGTGTTAATATTCCCCAGAAATGCTGGGGAATTGGGATTTAAGGGGGAGGAACCTAGGGCTAAAGGGGTGAATCTTTCCCATTTCAATGTAGAATTGAATTGGGAATTTTAAATTTAATGATGTTGAAACCACTTCAATTGGCTAATTTGTGAAATATCTTAACATGGGAAAAAAAAAAGATTTCCAAAACTCTGTCCTCGTATTATTTACATATTTTTTTCTCCTCTGTTCCAAATTATACTGATTTTATACTTGATATTATAAATGACATGCAATCGGTTATTCTTGCATTCTACTGCATGAATTTATAATCTTGGTGATCTAATTGTACTTGATTCCATTTTGTCCTGCTCTTGTCAGTCATTTCTAGTTTTCTTTAAATGTTTGTCTTTTGTGGATACTAAGAGTCATAAATGTGTCTTAAGTGTATTTTAAATTAACTATTAAGGAATAAAATTCTAAATAAACCTAAATGTTGTTTTTCATTTTTTTAAATTATAAAAAGAATTTTAGTTCTTAATAACATTAAGAAGAAAGCATAACATTTTAACAAGAAATCCAGTTTTAAAATTAATGCATATTTTATTAATAGAAACATGATCCAGAGTCTTAACACTAAAACTTACAATCTCTATGCAACAATGTACATACAGTATTTACACATGTTCCAATGTAATGGCAACAATTTTGTCTTAAATGCTTTCTTTATACATAACTTAAAACTTAATGGTACATTCTGTCATGAATGTCCTAGAAATTATCAACTGTTGAGATAGTAAATCTAGGTACATTTTGGATGTAAAAGTATAATAGAAAAAATATTAGTCAGTTTTTTGGGAGACATGTTTAAAAATAATTTTATACTTACTAAGGCATTTTAAAGTGACAGCACGTTTCACACTAATACATTTAGCAACACATTAATATTTCCCAGAGAAATACCTTCAACCCTCTTGACTTAATACAAATACTCTTTTCTAGGGCTGGTACTGATTAAATTTTTGTGTTGTATCAATCAATTTCTATTAATTATATGTTTATAACAGCATATATATATATAAAATCCTGTTAAGTTGCTATTCATTATTTCACTCCATCTGTTAAGTCTGGGTAATTCCATGGCTCCCAAATTTTGTGATGTAACACAGCAAATTCTTTATGCTATGCCAGAAATAAAGTAGAAAAACCTTTTCGTTTACTTATGCACATCTAAATAAATAATTTGAGGGAAAAGTATGTATGTAGGTAACAAAATATAATTTATTAAACAATTGGGGAAAAAAGCTTAGAAATATTGTATTAAATTTTAATCAGATTTTAATTTTGATCAAATTAATTTTAATCTAATAAAATTTGTGTATAATTCATTGTTAATTTCAGCCGCCCTACTTTTTTCATAATCTTTAATTGTTGAAGAAAATTTATTAACAAATATTTAGTAATATAAAATTATATAATAATTGAATGGAATTTATGAATTACACTACACTAATGCCTCAACAAGATTTATGAGACATCCTAATTTGCTTTATTTTTGCATGTAATATTTTGTTACAAACCATTTAAAAAGCAGTGTTTGAGTGTATAGAAATTTCTTACTTATCGAACCCAAAGTCATCATGAACACTAAACAACAAGTACGTGTATTTTTAGAGGACTTAGAGAAGTTAAAGAAGCAATCATATTGGCTAATTCAAAGAGGCCTGTTAGTACAAAAAGAGTTTATCATGGCCTATATTATACTCTAATGTACAATATTGTGCTAGTTAAGTTCAAAACAGTGGTTGCGAATTTACTTATAATTAAGCCTAATACTACTATTCTCAACAATTAAATACTAGAAGTCAAATTACACTTATACTTAGCACAGATAATGAAAATGTTATTTTTATGTTACGTTATTAATTTTTCAGCATTTGAAATAATTTATATAGGTGGAAAAAAAGATACATTCCTTACAATTGCATCAAGTAATGAAAGACAATATTTTAAAAAGAGTTATAGAGTAAACATCAGTCAAATCATTAAATTTTTTGCAACATTTAATATCTATAATTGATCTAGAAAAGAAAGAAACAAATGTGTTTACATTAAAAAAATAGATCCATGCACTTCCAACATAAAAAAACAACTAATTCTGTACCTGCTAATCTTAAGAAATAACGGTCATTCAGTGATAAATATTCCTCACTTCACAAAATTTTTATTTGACTAAAATTGAAAACAGCTTTTTAATAATGAAGGAAAGTTTCTCTATAATTGTTTGCCAATGTACAAGTCACAATTATGCCACTATGCACAATTTTTAAAGTAATTATATGCATCAAAGTATGATCAAAGGAAAACAAATTTGTTTCATAGTTTTGAAATACATATAATTGTATTCTACCCTGGTATTCTTAATTTTGTATAAGCATTATTTTTTTCATGCATGATAAGGAGCTTCTTTTATAATACATTTCAAAAAATATATAAGAAAGATATGCAGTACTATTGTTTAATATGTTTCTCCTTAAAAGAGATGTAATTTTATAAGGTTTAGATTAAAAAAAACTGTAAGGCACTTTTGATTGCCGTGTGTTTAGAAGGGTTATTCAACTATGCTGCTTGTTTTAAACTGGAAGAGGTGCATGATTTCTTTAAATTTATAACTGATGGCGATCCTTATAAATCTTCGATGCTATGGTGTAATGGACTGACTTCCATAAGCCTTCTACTTCTACTAGTCTTGTCCAATTGTCAACAAAGGTAGGTAATAAATGTGTTAACATTAATGCCCAATATTGATAAAAGTTTAAAACAACCTGCACCAGCTCTTAAAAAATCAAAAAGCAGAGGATGAATAGAAAAAACAAAACAAGAAGCTGAACCTAGAAAAGTAGCTCTAATTTAATTTAATACTTAACTTACAAATAACATTTTGTAATATCACAACTGTAAGCGTATTTAAAACAAATTCTTCAAAATAAAAACTTGCTTCAACCAACTTGGATGGTGCAATGATACATTTTCAGTTCTTTGTATCACCTCACTGTACAAAACAATGTATTTGTCAAAAGAAGTCCCTTACCACTAAGTATTAACATACACCTTTTGAAATTTAAAAAACCAAATCTAATTAATCACATTTCATATTAATGGATATTATAATCTCAAAGTATAGACAGATTTCTGTACAAGATGACAGTAAAAAAGATATGCATTTTATAAAACATTAATGCTATAGTTATAGTTAAATTCTTTTCCACTTGTTAAAATTTGATCTATCAAAATTGTTCTAGGATATTTGTTGTTGTCTTCAACATGTAAAGTGCTGAATAAGTCATTGTAAAACAAACTAAACATGTTACAATTATTGATAGTAAAGTTATCTTCAAAATGTATAAGTTCAATTCACACTTTTCCAACAATTATAATATAAAATATTTTATTGCCTGTTTGAATAAAAATGTCAGAAGTGAATGCAGCTTTTTTATATTAAACAAAAATGAGTATAAACAATCAAGTCACGATAAAAGTAGAAATTATGCACAAACAAACTTGTTTGTTTAGTTAAAAATGACAGGATTGAAACCTGTTAAGAACATCAACAAAAAATGTATGTGTTCTTACATTAATTTTTTTTAGACATTATTAGAATGAGTATAAAAGATATTCTTAGGAAAATGTATTATTTTTTTAAAACAATTTATTTAATGTTTAATGCCATTGTTTAAACATTTTTTTGGTATCATTTGTATAATTGAAAATGATATGTAACAGAGAATTTAAAAAACAATTCTTTATCAAATGAGTTCACTAGTTATCTTCAAATCCAAACAGCTAACCTTTTTCAAATAACACAAAATAAAGATATAATTTATGTCATGTATTTTAAACCAATCACTGGCTGTAAAAAGCTAGGAAATACAAACACACAATTATAATTTAAAAATGTTGCCACAATAAAAATGTTGATCACTCATTTATAGTTTTATGCTCCATAATAATTTTTAATTGCAAACCAATTATAAATGTTGAAGTTGAATTACTATTGTATGTTAAATTTCATATGATACAAACTTATTACTATCAGGTCAGTTATTAAAGTATTTATAAATTTGATATTAAATTTATTAAATAAATAATTTCCTTGCTTTTGAAAAATCAAAATAATTTATTATAAGGCTTTAGTATTCAATAATATTATGCTATTTGTTTAATACATTTGAATTAATTTTTAAAAATTTGATTTAGAGTTTCTGAAAGCTTCTCTCAGTGTTCCTCACAATTTTTAAGTTTTTTTTTTTGAGCTGAATTTCTGAAACCTTCACTCAGTATCCCAAATATTTTTTTTTATAATATTAACCAAGTTCACATGCCAAAGTGCATACTTAACGTAGATAGGAGCATATTAGCGCAATGGTCACAGAATGATATTTTCTGTTACTTTACATTAAAAAGGCAAATTAATTAGAAAGTTGTTGAGAGAGAGCCTTCTCGTCCAAGAGGGGCATCCACCAATCATCGTTGGCGTCTGCGATTCCTCCAAGGGCATAGACCATCTACGAGAGACCTCCAGGCATCTCTATCCTGGGCCAACTTCTCCAGGATCTTCCATTCATGGCCAATATTCTTGATGTCTGCCTCCAATTCTCGGCGCCAAGTGTTTCTTGGACAGCCTCTTTTCTGCTTACCCTCGGGGTTCCATTTTAGGGCTTGCCTAATGTATGACCAATCCACCTCCTTCTGAAGAATCTTTTCCTCAATTGGCTTCTGTTTCGTCTCCTGCCGCAGCTTCCAGTTGCTGATTTGTCTGGCCAGTGAATTATGAGAATCCTTCTTAGACAGTTGTCGATAAATGACTAGATTCTGGTCAGGTTTACTATTAGAAAGTTATGTTACATTAAAAACTACTGAAACTTTCTTTTATAATCCAAGATTTATTTGATGGTCAATGCATTCTTTGTAAACTTCTTGTTCATAGCATTTCTTGGTAATTTTAAAGAAATAAAAAAATTAAAATAAATCACAGTGAGAGTGAGATGATTGCTGTTAAAATTGCTATTAACTTTAACTGAATGAATTGCAGCCTCAAAGGTTGGTTTGAATTCATAAACTAAAATTCTCCTCTTTGGTAAAAAAAGACTCACTTGGAACTTCAAAGTCAGGGGCTTGATATACTTCAAGATGTTTAAATTTAAAAAAAAAAAGTGTATTTTTTCAAATATAAAAAATAAGCTGTCACAAAAACCTTTAAAGACATCATAAACCACAAAATAAACAAATTGCACCATACATTAAGAAAACAAAAAAATGCTCTTATTTTATTTATCAATTATTTTTTTTACTACCGTCCCATCATCAGACTTGAAAATAATATGTATTTTTTTTTAATGATGCCGCATTGTACTTTTTTATTATTCCAGTCACAACCAATTTATGTGGTCAGTAGATTGGAGAGGGGTGGAAAAGGAAATCACATGAACATTAATTAATTTTAAAATTATTTTTCTAAAAAAAATTCTGGAATTTTCCGCCCCTTGACAAGATGCTGCTCTAGGCAGCCACCTGTGTCTTTGACTTGCCACTGCTTCAATTTCAACACAGTGAGGTCTGTCATGAAAGCACGAGAGTGTGGACCAAAGCTGAAAGTCCTTCAGTCAAATAAAAGGGTTACTAAGATCATAGCAAGCATTCCTAAGCATATACAGCACACTTGCTTCAGAGATTCCCTGAGGAATATACATTTTCATAAACATTATTCACATTTTTAAACATGACAATGAAATCATGTAGAACAGACAATGTTTTTGCACACACAAAACTTGTGAAAAAAAAAGGTGGTAAATAGAACTGAAGTTTCATCTAATCATAGGATCATATTATTGGCTGAGAATTTTTTCCTTTTAAAAGTTAAAGCCTATTAATGTGTCATTATAAAAATAAAGTTAGTTTTTAGCCCTTTTAAGTCACAGATGATGTTTGTTGATTTATTATGGTTTGTATACATCTTAATCTCTACATGCATGTTATTGCAGACCCATCAGCCTTCTTTGATAGAGCAACTTTTAAGAAACAACCACAAAAGAAAAGGAAAAAAAAGCAAATATTTAAAAACTTTATGATCTGTTACTCTAAATAAATAAAGCAACCTACCAGCCATGTTTTTCTTGTAATAAGTCTGGCACCACAGTGACTAATGCAATGTACAGAAAACCCCCTGAAGTGAAAGGCAGGATCCAAGCTGATCTCTCCCCTAATTTGTGAAACATGAAATTATATAATTATATTAGGGCTACAGAAATTAAAGATTAATTAATAAATTAATAGTTAAAAATGTTATTGATTAAAATTAATTTGATTAAAATTTATGAAAATATTTTTAATATTGTTTTTCCAATTTAATAATAATTTATATTTTTTTGTTACTTGCATAATTTGATTTTTTATTTATTTAGATGTGCATACGTAAACAAAAAAGTTTTTTCTGCCTTATTTCTTGCATAGCAGAACGAAATTGCTGTGTTACATCACAAAATTTGGAACCATGGAATTACTGCGACTTAACCGACTTTGCGAAATAATGACTCGCGACTTAACGGGATCTATATAAGCAGTATAACAATATAGTTAATCGAAAATAATCTATTAATTTTTCAGATTATTTTAACAAATTTTTTTTAATGAGTACCAGCCCTAACTTATATTCATGTGTACTAATGTATGTTTATGACTAGGGCTGCGGAAATTAACTATTAATTTCTCGATTTATCTTTACAATTTTTTAATGCTTAAATTTTTTTTACGATTAATCGACCCACCACTTATAAATATACTGGAAGTTTAAAAGTAAACTATTTCAGTCAATAAATATAAACTTTGAACTAATTTCCAGAACATTTACGTGAACATTTTTGTTTTAAACTATTGACTGATGTCACTGTTCAAAATGTTGAAAATGGTTATTGTGTCCATCGAGAGAAATCATTTGCCAACCATGCAATGTTCCTTTCAAGTCAAGCTTCGTTTATCCATGTGCAAAGTTTAAAAAAAAAAAAAAAACTCGTGCAAAGATTTTTTGTGCAATATTTTATATAATTTGCTTCACGGTAATTCTAAACTCCTGCATGCGTCGGTCAAATATCTGCGCAATCGCGCTGCTTAAAGGGAACATTGCTACCATGGTTCTTACATATCCCCTGCAAACCAAACATTCACTACAGTATAAGAATTTTCAGCTGAGACAATCTAAAGCTATGTGAATGACAGTTCAGCTTGGCTGATTATATTTTCAATAAGACCCGCTCATCACTTAAACTTAAACCAAATAATGTCAACACACTTGGCTGTTTGTCTTGTTAGTTAAAAGATGTCCTATAAATAAAATATTCCAGTGTTTTGATTTTTGACAAGTATGTTTAATAAATCTTACTTAAAATTTCAATTTTTGGCTTTAATGAAAATTAATTATTAATTAATTGTTAATTTTTCAAAAGTTAACGATTAAATTTAAAATTAATCGTTAACAGCCCCATTTATGACTGATTGCGGGAATTTTAGAAAGATTAAAAAAACAAGTAATAAAAACTAAAATGAGTATTTAAACGCAATTTCCAACAGAGAATTTCTGATTTTTTTATTCAAGGTAAATCATTCTAGATGACTTTAAAAGTCATGTCAAATCAGTAATTCTGAAACTAAACAAAATATGATATCATATCCCCTCACCTAAATCACACCAAGAATGTGTCAATAAAACGCACACACTGCGCAACAATCTAACTTTAGCATTCACAAAGCGGGAAAACCCCATTACCTATCATTCTAGATTACATTAAAATTCATTTCAAAGCTTTAATTTTGAAGCTGAACAAAACAATAGCAATCTACAAACTGCTGTTAAAATTACCGGAGTCAAACGAAAAGGGATTTTACAAAAAAGTCCTTCCTAACATTGTTCTAAATAATTTTAGCTACCGTTCTGCTTTTTTTCAACCCAATAGAAATTTTTTCAGGAAATCCAGTAAACCTTTTCAGTAATTTTTTTGGCTCGTGCACATCCTTGCGACCTCCTTATCGTATTTCCAAAAACATCCAAGCCCAAGGGAAATTGCGTTAAATTTTTAAATTATTTGTTGCATAAAATCAGTAATCTTGTAAATATTAGTTGATTATCCATTACTTTTAGACAAAAGTAACTCACCAGCAACTTGTGCTGACTCTGCACTCAAGGCGGTGATGGCTCCAACAACACCACCACTTGCAGTAAAAAACTGAAAATTCAACAAGTGTAACTTGGTCAAGTGAAAACTTTCAACAAAAAAAACAACATTTAATTGAATTCAAAATGTAAAGCTTCATTGTTCCTAAGAGTGGTCTATTTTATCCAGAGGGCAATAAAAACATACCATAAAATGTAACATCAGGTCTTATTATTCAGCTGTCATAACATAAATGCATTTAAAGATTCTTAATGGGTTCCACATAAGTTCCCCCATCTGGTTCTCATGTTTGAATCTTTTGTTCCCCATGAATAATAACTTAACTGTTTTACAAAATAAAAAAAATTGTATCTTTGTCTTGTTGAAGTCTGGCCGACGAGATAACTAATTTTGTGTCACCACGACTCAAACTATTATATTCTTTGTCGTAGCTGTCCACAAGTGTACCTTTCATTTAACACGTACAACAGATCAAATGTTGATATCTGCCCACCAATGTTCCCTTTAAGTTGCACGGCAGCGCAGATATTTGACAGACGCCGCATAGCAGTTAAGAACTACAGCACAGTAAACTTTGTAAAGTATTGCACACAAAAATGAATGCTGTGCAGTTTTGCAAACGATTTATTTTTTTACTTTGCACATGGACCAAGGAACCTTAAGAGGGAACATTGGTGGCCACTTGTTGAGGTAAACATAACACCCGGAGACCCAACATGAAAACTACCTGTGCTTTCGCTGCCTTCCACCGGTTGAAACCAGACCTGAGAAGTATTGCAAAGTCCCCGACCTCGTGAGGGATTTCATGCAGTAAGATGGCCAGTGTAGTGATCAAACCAACCTGGGAGGAGAAACAATGTAGGCCCGGCTTCAATAACTTAATAATGATCACACAGTCGAATCATTTGATTAATAATATACATGGGGTAAAATATAAATATATTGTCATGAATATCTTCAGGGTTAGCCTGCAAGCATTAAAAACACCAGAACTTATAGAAGAAAGCAAGAAATAAGTGTATTTCCTTGAACAAAAAAATAAATGAATTTTTAGAAAAGGTGATTTCTTGACAATAGAACAAGGAAGTCTTCAGATGAACATATCAGATAAAAGTTGTAACTGGGAAGTCTTCAGATGAATATATCAGATAAAAGTTGTAACTAGGAAGTCTTCAGATGAACATATCAGATGAAAGTTGTAACTAGGAAGTCTTCAGATGAACATATCAGATGAAAGTTGTAACTAGGAAGTCTTCAGATGAATATATCAG
>MUZC01001936.1:28087-83529 GCA_002072015.1 Radix auricularia | reverse complement strand
AAACAAACATTAACTGATGAAACATTAACTGATGAAACAAACATTAACTGATGAAACATTAACTGATAAAACAAACATTAACTGATCAAACATTAACTGATAAAACATTAGCTGATAAAACATTAGCTGATAAAACATTAGCTGATCAAACATTAACTGATCAAACATTAACTGATCAAACATTAACTGATCAAACATTAACTGATAAAACATTAGCAGATGAAACATTAACTGATAAAACATTAGCTGATGAAACATTAACTGATAAAACAAACATTAACTGATCAAACAAACATTAACTGATCAAACATTAACTGATCAAACATTAACTGATCAAACATTAACTGATCAAACATTAACTGATCAAACATTAGCTGATGAAACATTAACTGATAAAACATTAACTGATCAAACATTAACTGATAAAACAAACATTAACTGATGAAACATTAACTGATAAAACAAACATTAACTGATGAAACATTAACTGATAAAACAAACATTAACTGATGAAACATTAACTGATGAAACAAACATTAACTGATGAAACAAACATTAACTGATCAAACATTAACTGATCAAACATTAACTGATAAAACATTAGCTGATCAAACATTAACTGATAAAACATTAACTGATCAAACATTAACTGATAAAACATTAACTGATCAAACATTAACTGATCAAACATTAACTGATCAAACATTAACTGATAAAACATTAACTGATCAAACATTAACTGATGAAACATTAACTGCTCAAACATTAACTGATCAAACATTAACTGATAAAACATGCTGTCAAATAAAGTGAATTTAGTCAATACAGTGATTAAATTTTTGACATTCTGAAAGATTACATGGTACAGAGGTACTGAGGTAGTGACAGAGCATTGGGTTAGGGGTGAAGTAGCACGAAAACAGGGTGATGTAGCACAACATAGGGGTGAGACAGCACTATTTAGAGGTGATATAGCACAAGGTAGAGGTAATGTAGCATGAGGTGGAGGTAATGTAGCACAAGGTAGAGGTAATATAGCACAGTGTATGGGTGATGTACCACAAGATGGAGGTTAACAGCACATTGTTTAGGTGATGTAACACAGGGTAAAGCTCAAGGTGGTGGCAACACGCACATGTTCAAACTCATCCTCATCCCCCATGAGTTTCTCAATGATCATGAAGGCTAGCAGTCCAGATATAACCCAGAGACCTACTCTCCTATGGCTGGCATGGTCATCTGGAGATAAGAATGTCAAAGTTAACCTCACACTGTACATTTACATAAGGACATGAGCTGCTTTACACTTAGTACAAAAAGTAAATTATATGCAGTACAAACAAGAAAAAGCTAAGATATTTATCTTAAATACCTTAGAATTAATGTTTAGTCAACTGTGCTAGGCGAAAAAAACCTCAAGTATATCCCGTTTTTTAAAAATACAATTTTTAAAAATGTGTTGTTCACACCCCAAGACTTTCAGTTTCAGAGGGGAAATAAAAACAACCCGTGCCATAAAAAACAAAGTTTTTGACAATAAATCTCTTATATTTGAGACAGAACTGAAAGTTTGTTGGTAAAATCCGAGTTGACGTTACCACGTTAAATGGCTGCCATCATTGTTGCTATGCCGCATACTTTTAAGAAATTGGAAAATTCAACTATTCAAATTCTAAAACTAAACCTAACCCTAACCCTAAATTCACAATTATACTTAAACCTAACACTTACGTGGATCTATATGAGGCCAAACACTTACGTGGATCTATATGAGCCCAAACCTCTGGCAGCAGGTGTAAGAAAACGTCTCCCAATAAACTGCCAACAGCAAAACTCAACATTAACCGCAACTTCTTCGCTGGCTCTGAAAGAAAACAAAAACAACTGTTGAACAATGTTCTGTTTTATATCATGTCTTGTTTGTAAGCAAAGATGTGCATTTTGGTTAAAGTCCATGTTTCTAGTCAAGCCATGGATACTAGGAACAGTTTGCGTTTTTCAATCATGCCCCTGTCCACCAACAGTTTGTGTGTGGACCAAGTGACTTACCACTCTCGCTCCCCCGGGGAAATAATTAATTGATACTAAAAAAAACACAATTGATTCGTAAAATACCAAAATTTATATTTGTTTTGCAATGAATTTACAACACTCAATACATGAATAAATACTATTATTGCTTGACATATTATTTCATATTTGTTTACTATTATTTTTATATATATATATATTTTTTTTTATATTTTTTTATTTATTTTTTTTTTTTTAAAACAACGTTTTCTTTGGTATTTTCAGTATTTGAAAACAAACATTTTTTTTTATATCCTTTCAATACATGATGACTAGGCGCAAACTTACATCAGGAAATGAACGAAATACCAAAGAAAACGTTTAGTAACTGTCAACATAATCCTTTTTTTTTTTTTTACCGTGGATTCGTTTTTATTATCTCGAGGTATCACTATGTCAGATTTCTCAGCATATCTTTATAGTATACATTGATCATTGTCTTTATAATCTACAATTGACAGGATTTCAGCGGAAGAAGCAGATGACATTTATCGGCAGTAATAGAGAGGCAGTGGAATGAATGTGGCCTGGACATGACGCAATAACCTTCTGTATAGAAGGAGCGTCTGTAACAGATAAGTTAACAAGATTACTTGGATACTCCCACAATGTCAAGTAGAGGGAGGCTAAATTACATTTTCCAAGAGAAAATTTCTCACACTTTGCTTAGCGCATGGGCTAAGGGGTTGTCCATGAATGACGTCACGCGATTTTAGCCGATTTCCCCCCCCCCCCAAATTTGTCACACTTCGTCACCTAAACTTAGACTTATTGGAGGGGGGCGCTCCAATATGACGTCACATAGCTGAGGGGGGAACCTTTCCCCCCATTGAAAGCAGTATTTTCTATTGGAAAATGAGCATGTTTCAAATCACTTTATTACCATTTTAGTATGTATTTAGTGTAAGGCTGCACTCTCCCCTCTGTCATAAATGTGGGGCCTCCCTCCCCCCTAGGTGCCTGACGTCGTTTATGGACGGCCCCTAAATCGGAGACAATGGCTGAATCTGGTTGATGACACAAATTCAGTCGTGCAAGTCTGTGACATGACATTAGTAGGCTCAAAATCAATGCCGTCAAGTCTTTTTTACTTTCTAGTAAACATGAAGCGTTGGTCATTAATTAATACCTAGTCACCCGAAATATAAAACCATTGAGATTTTCAGTCAGTAGAATGTGGTTATATGCGAGCAACTACACAACTTGGGAACAAACAACAAAAATCACACGGGTACAACATGAGCATCTGGTCAACAGTTGTTGTGTTCATCTTCTTTGCTTACATTAATAGTATATCTGTAACACATACTGGATGATACTTGAACCATGACACAATCACCACGAGCCAAACAGTTGGATGTGGTTAGTGCAACAATGCAAAAAAAAAAAAACGTATTTAAAAGATATATCTGTGTTTAAAATTTCAAACTGCGTCGAGCAAAAGACTTATGAAATAATGAGCCGCGTGTCATACATTCTCTAAAATAGCCAGAGATTATAAGATTATGCACATGTGGGCGGGAAAGCAGCAACACCAAATATAAAAAAACCTGATTAATTTTTTTTTAAATATAAAAAGCCCTTGTTTCATCCAGAGACAGAATCTAATTTGACATTTTAAAAGGGGTAATCTCGAGGACATGTCTCAATGAGATCTAAACTAGACCACCGTCCAGTCCCAGCTTAAGTCCCACGGCTATCGGGCACTGCTGACCAATCAATCTCGATGGCCTGGATGTGAGCAAGAACAAAATTAAATGTATACTTTTCAACGAAACAAACAAAAAAGTGCGGGGGATGAATTGAATGAGATCCCCCCCCCCCCAACAACCGACGTTATCCAAGAGATTCATTTCCCCCCATTACAGCACTTCATCGTGATTTAATTGGATGGCGCTCGCCATGTGACAACCGGTCATTGTCTAACCAGCTGCCCCGGGGCGATAGGTTTAGATTTAAAGAGAGATCGACACAATATCCTGTAATTTATATTGTTTATAATCCGCTTTTAGAAGAAATGCATCCCCGGTTGTTATTTATTTGGCTAAATTGAGTTCATTTTATTATTTATAGAAATAGTACCGCCACTTTGGTAAAAAAAGACTGTCAATGTTTTATTGTGCCCCTTACAGTACCTTTTAGCAGTCAGAAGGATTTTGCCATGTCATAAGTCTTATAAGCTGTACTCTGAGACAACTGTAGATTCTGACACCCGAGCTCCCAGACAAGCTTACAGATACCCGTACTCTCATACATTCCAACTTTCATACACTCGTAATCTCATTGACCAGCACTTTCATACACACATACTCGTATACACCTGTACTCTCTTTAAACACCCGTACTCTCATACACCCATACACTCAGACACCTGTGCTCTCATAATACACCCGTGCTCTCCTAAACCCGTATTCTCATATACCCTTACTCTCATATACTCGTACTATCATACACCCTACTGTCATACACCCATACTCGCATACACCCGTACTTTTTTATACTCTTACTCTCATACACCCGTACTTTCATATAATCTTACTCTCAGACACCCGTACTCTCATACACCCTAACTCTCAATCACCCGTGCTCTCATATAACTTTACTCTTATACACCCGTACTCTCAGAAACCCGTAACCTGATACATCCGTACTCTCATACACACGTACAGCTCTCTCTCGGATTGCCGTTGTGAGACAAACCGAAAGTCAAGGTAACCCTGATTACCTGGTGAGTCTGCTCAGGTAGGCAGCTTGTAACTTGTAGAAGCAGTTCATGCCAACGTTGCATTCATCAAGAAAAGTATACATGTATTTGTATTTTTTTTTTAAAAAGTGTGGAATCACGTCGACCCTAAACAAAGTTAAGAAAACGATTCGAACGAAGGATTATTGAAATAATTTACCTTAAACACTTTTGGATTGAAGGTCTTTTTGTTTGTTTGTTGTTTTCCCCTTTCAATAATACAGAGCTAGATTACGTTTTCTTATAGGTTGTTATAGGTGGAATCCTGAATCCTCTGGCCGACCCCGATCTGACTATGACTTTTAACTTTTTACATTGACCCATCCTCGATGATGTTACAAAAAGTCATGTTCATTAGGTTAAACAAGCCACATGGGGTGCTTTTGGTGACAAGAGGCGGCTCTCCTGTACCAAGCGAGAGTATTAAGAATTAAAACATTTTAATTTCAAAACTTACTCTTAAAATAAACGGGAAATTTTGCATTTTTAAAGTTTTGGCTCTAAACTTCTCAAAAGACTCCCGACCCCAGGGTTAGGCTCGGTGACCTTAACTGACCCCTGCGTGATTTTTGTTGGTACCTTAGCAAACGTTAGAGAATGTTAAAGTTAAAGCATGCTTTTAAAAAAGCTGTACTAAATGGACCATAGGCGTCAATACCCCTTTGACGGATCGGGTGACACCATCACAAGGGGTGACACTGACAACATCACGAAAGGTGACACCATCACGAAGGATAACACCATCACGAAGGATGACACGAAAATGTTAATTTCTTTATGTTCCCGCTATTCGGCACTGGCAAACTCGGCGGAGGTCAAGGGGATATATTAAATTCGTAAGGGGGCGACACCATGAGCTATTGGCTACCGCACTAGGTGTCACCAACCCTACTGACGTCTCTGAAAGGCACACATGGGCATAGAATCGGCGAATGATAAATTTTGCGGCATTTCTACTTTTTACTTAGGGCCCATCCATTAATGACGTCACGCGATTTTGGCCGATTTTTAACCCCTCGTCACACTTAATCACACAAACTAAGATCCCACCCTCCAATATGACGCCACAAAGCTATGAAAAAAGCGGTATTTTCTATTTGAAAATGAGCATGTTTAAAATCACTTAATTGTCATTTTAGTATGTATTAAGTGTTAGGCAGCACTCTAATATCGAAACACGCGTGAATCGATTTACAACGTCATTTCATAAATAGTAAGAAATCGAATATTTAAGTGGAACTTTGATCTAAAGTAGCGTGTTTTGACGTGACGTCACAATTCTTAAACTCACCCTCGTCACACATGAGGGAGTGGGGACCCCCTCCCCCCTAGGTGCGTGAGCGTGACGTCATTTATGGACGGCCCCTTGGACGTTCCAGAACATGACGCCAACAGAACACCGGGAGTGGCATGGGGCAAAAGACATGACTTGACAGTTGGTTACACTCCGAAACTGAAGACGTCCCATGACTCCACAGCCATTACTGACTGCACAAGATCAATTCGAGCGTCAATGATTCAAATCGATAATCCATGCAGCCACAGCCAAATCCAGAAGTAGCGCTAATAAAATGTTAAAAAATAATTTTTCTGACCAATTAAAGACGGGCTTTCTATACAGAAGCTCAGAAGCTCATTGCTCTTTATTACTAACAACCTTGGTAAAAGTATGTGCAATATTTTTAATCATACGTTTTTTCCGGTAATATTTTTCACTTGTAACTGTTAATATTTGTATCCCCCTCCCCATCTTATTTATGCGATACTTTGGATACCCAAATGTCATTTCATGCAAATGAGGAAAAAAAAAAGGAATTTCTTAGACACACGTCTAATGATTATATTGTTTATTTTTAATCCTTAATAATAACTTAATAATAATGTATGGCTATTAATGTCTCATTTCTAATAAGACAATATTGTTGATCTATCACACGTTCGAGAGCATTGGTATTTAATTCTTACTAATATTAGAGAGAGACAATACGCAAGCCATTCTGGTTTAACTAAGAGACGTTTGCTAAGACCAAACCTCAAATATTTAAGTTTAAAGTGTAGGGTTGGGCTAATTATCATTTTAAAAATATGATTCGAATGGTCATGACCAATGCTCTCTCTAAAGTTCGTTGGTCCGAAAATTTGCTGCACAGTAATTCTAGACTGCTTCGCGGCGTCGGTTAAATATCTTAAACTTACAGCGAATAGAGAATATTGATTATGACCGATTTCAAATTTTAAAAAATTATGAATGCTGAAAATTAATCCCCATTAAAGACTTCAAAGATGATCACGTATTATCTCAGACCTCGATTTAAGAGTAAGCCTACAAATGTTATAGATCAGGCTTGGCCAGACCTGTGGTAACTGACAGTCATTTTAAAACATTAAACAATTGCTGGGTGCGACATTAAAGTACTATTGGTAATTAAACCTGAGTTGGGAATTCTCTAGCCATCCTTGTTACACAGCTTTCATATATTTTACGCGAGCCAGCCGCAATGTGAACATACAAGAGTCGCATGCGAGCGCGAGCCGCGGTTTGGTCACCGTTATAGATATGCCGTCTCCTTCATTTCTTTGATTTTTAAATCCTTTATGTTAACTTCCCCGTCGTCTCTCGTCCGTACGGCGGAAACACAAAAGTAAAAAAATGGCCCATTTCCCGTGATGCTATCGAGCTGAAATTTTGCACATGAGACTCGTGTCACCTAACCATGCATCAAAATTTCAGATCGATCGACTATACCGTAATTAAATTAATGCACTTTTAGTTTACTTCCACTTTAATGTATAATACCCGTCTGTTGTTTACATCCACGAGTTTGCTGAGCTCACTCAGACGATCGGTGACCACACCCCCACCCCTGTCCGTCCCCATATAAAAGCATTTGGGAGTTAAGTCACTTTCATTCTGTAAATGTTTGTTTTGAATGTAATCAATACTTTCAGTTCTGTCTCATATATAAAGGATTTATATTCAAAAACTTTGTTTTTACGGGTTGTTTTTATTCTCTCATTTAATTTCTCATTTCGTGCCTCTTCCCATTTCACAAATGTATATGGTCTCATTTTCCATAAAGTATCTCTGCACAGTTTGTGTCTATTTCCATTTCACACTTTGGCCGTAAAGCCACGCTTGGTTACTTTCGAATAACACAATACCTGCACATGCCCGATCCAGGTTCAAGGTTAGGCAAAGTTGCCGGCCCTGCACTTATTCCACACTGTAAATATTTGGCGTTTAAATCCCAAGAAATCTGGCAATGTTTGGACGTAAGCAGGTTAAAAAAAAATCCTGGGACATTCGGTTGGCCGAAGGTGATACATTTGTAAAGCACAAGTACAAGAATAAAAAAAAATGTGTCTCCAATTTTATTACGCGATATAAGACCAAGACAAGAGGACACACAAACAGAAAAAAGTCAAGATATTTTGAGGTTAAAAAAGACACCTTAGGAAACCGAATACATGAAACTAAAAAACAAACAAAAACACACACACACACAAACAATAAAAAACGTTGTGTTGTTCTCTTTTGTGAGAAGGGATTGAGTTATTTACACCTCGTCACCAATAAAGGGAGACAACGCTAAAATGTATTTAAAACACTCCACTCTTTTTTATGGGGTCCTTGTGATACCTTAACGTGACATATATTGTATGCCATCAGCTAATATTACAAATTTCGGTACTTGTTTTTTTTTTTTAAATCCGACCAAAATTTAAAAAAAAACTTTTTTTTATAACTGTTGGCAACCCCCGTGATACTTAGGCTACTACAACTAGATGGCTATGAACTTCTCCCGCTTACGTAATTTGAGATCAAATAAATTACTATTAAAATAATCAATCTACTTAAAATAAATTGTAATATTATCAATAAGCAATACTAATACAGTAATTTAAAAAAGTAAAAATAGATTGACTAAATAAGCTATATAGACATTGGACAAGAACAAGCTCGATTAAAACTAAAAACTAACTAGACTAAATTATATTAATGATAAATGAAAGAAAGAAGGCTTTAAACATTTTAACTTGCTGCTCTTTGTATTATAAAATAAAATATAATATCACTATTTCTTTATTTAATTTGGCATGGATTACACTCACGAAACCGTGTATCACAGCCTACATTTCGTCGATCCTAAAACCGTTGCTAACATCCAACGAATCTAGTGGTCATGGAAATATGCAAAGGAACTAAATAACACCACAACGGGACTCCTTATCATATTATTGATATAAATAATTTCAAAATTTACTTTGACTAGATTAATGATTTTAATATTAATTTATTTAGCCTTCATCGTCGTAAGTGGGAGAAGTCCATAGAGACCATAGCCATCTAGTTGTAGTAGCCTAAGTATCGCAGGATTGCCAAAAGTTAATAGAAAAATAATAAAGACATTTTATTTGGTGGTCGGATTAAAAAAAGCAAGTACCCATGTTTCGTTCCAACATTGTCTTCCAGCATATATTGCTGATCACTAACAAAAACCAAAATAAGTTTAGGGGTGGGAATGTTACTGTACAATGCTGTCTGTACTCCAGAGATTGCAAGAGGGGGGGGGGGGGGGGAGTGAGACTACAATGACACGTCTTAATTTTTACTCGTTGTTTGAACTTTTTAGTTTTCTTCTCGGGATTAAACGTTAATTTTTGAACTATTGAAATTCAGTTTGTAACTGTTTAATGAGCAAAATCTAAGCTAACGCGTTATCGTATTAGCATATCAAAGTTGAAAAATTGTCAGACTTATTAATTTGACTTCCAAAGATTTGACATGATTGGAAAAAAATCGTAGTTAGCTTCATCTCTTAAAATAGTTCAAGTTTAAAAGTGATGAAGATCTTTTGTTAAATGCTCGGGATCAATATGTGCTGGTTATAACCTTGTCTGGGTCGTTTGATATATCTAGACATTAGACTGACTAGACCGTTGTTCCAAGTCAACTCTATGAGTTTATCTGAGACCAAACTTCTCTGATCAGAAAACAACATGTCGTAGGGGCAGTTTAGGATTTATTTTAAAAAATGATTTACAAAAAAAAAAACCCGCAACAAACAATTGTCGCACGCCACACAGATTGCGCTCTCCAACCGTTCGCTTGTCACCAGCAGTAATTGAAGACGTTAAATACGCTTCACGACAGCGTTTGACGTATCCAGCAGTTTTTGTTGTGTTTATACCTCGGCAACCAAGAGACGAGAGATGCTGAGGTAATGGGTATTTGCTAACAAATAGCATGGGAGATGCCAAGGGTAGATACGTCTGACGTGTGGGAACACGGGTCAGAGTCGTGTGTCAGGTGTGTGTACACTTTAAACGGGGATTTTACGTTTTATATAGATTTAAGGAGAATCGGGAATGGGGAGGACAGACCACCCAACCCCTCCTCCCACAGCCTACCAAGCTTAAAGAGGGGTGAGTGGTGTATGATTAAAAGAAGCCGAAAACACTTGATGGCAGATGCGCTGTGTTGTCTTCACATTATTACAAGCGTGTTGTTGATGTGTTGTTAGGTTTCGTCTATTTCGTCTCCTTTCGATCCGTGTGGATTACTTCGTAACAAACAAACACGATGATTTGTGTTGGCGGGTTTTTAGACACAGTCTAGAATCCACTAGCGCTGATCTAAGATGTTCTTTTTATCGTGGTTACAATTACAATGTGGATTCAGTGTGATCGAATGTACAATTTGTTATATTTTAAATTATATACAATCTGTGTTCAGCTGTGCATATAATCCGGTTGTTGTATCGATATCCACCTAACCATAATTCAAGGCTTTATCGTCTTTATCTTACATATTGAGCCCATAAATCACGCCGGTGACGACGTTCAATCACATACCCCCTTGTTGCCCCGCCCCGGCATTAGTTGAGCAGCAAGCAAGTCAGCAACAGTTGACCATTTTTATGATTCTAACGGATGTTTCAAATTATTGTCTAGTTGGCGCAGGGGATTCCAGTTAATTATTTCGTTTTAGGCCGGAGATAATAATACTATTCGTATGGTGAAACCTGGAAATAACGCTAAACATTGGGGATAAGAAACGCAATGCTTTTTGCAGGTTTTTGTGTTATTGTTTTTTTTCTCTCTTGTTTTAAGTTCGGTCTCGGGCGGGCATGCACATTGGCAAGGGACAACTTTTTTCATCACTGCCTGTCGTCCCATCTGGGGCATAGGCCACGAACAAAGACTCTCCAGGCATCCCGGTCCTGTGCCAATCTCTCTAGCTGTCCCCAGCTGTGCCCACTCTTTTTGGAGTCTGTCTCCAGTTCCCTTCTCCATGTCATTTTGGGTCGACCTCTTTTTCTCTTGCCCTGGGGGTTCCAAGTGAGGGCTTGTCTCACAATGCTGGATGTAGGCTTTCTGAGGGTGTGGCCAATCCATCTCCATCTGCGCTGACGTATTAGTTCTTCCACTGGCTCTTGTTGTGTACGTTGCCAGAGGTCTTCGTTGGTGATGATATTGGGCCAACGGATTCGGAGAATTGTTCTGAGACATGTGTTTATAAATGCTTGAAGCTTTTTCGAAACGGCTGCTGTAATCCGCCATGTTTCAGCTCCATATAGAAGGACAGGCTTTACTGTGGTGTTGAATATCCTTAACTTGGTCTGGAGGGTCAAGTTGTTGCAACTCCAAACTTTTTTTTAGCTGTTTAAATGCTGTTCTTGATTTGCCAATTCTCACTCTAACATCAGCGTCTGTCCCTCCCTGCATGTCTATGATGCTACCGAGGTATGTAAAGCTATCCACCTCCTCTAGATTTGATCCTCCCAGTGTTATTGGGGTGTTGCTTGATGTATTTATTTTAAGGACTTTGCTTTTTCCCTTGTGGATGTTTAGGCCAACACAGGACGAGAACTGTGCTACATAGTTAGTTTTCTCCTGCATCTGTTGCTGTGTGTGTGATATTAGGGCCAGATCATCCGCAAAATCGAGGTCATCAAGCTGTTTCCATAGTGTCCACTGGATACCATTTCTCTTCTGCTCTGTAGACATCTTCATTATCCAGTCAATGGTTAGCAAAAATAAGAAGGGCGAAAGCAAACACCCTTGTCTGACTCCAGTCTTTACCTCAAAAGCCTCTGTTGTTTTTTGTCCATGAATGATTCTACATGTAAGGCCTTCGTAAGATGTCTTAATTATGTTAGTCATCTTTTGTGGTATACCGTAGTGTCTTAGCAACTTCCACAGGGTTGGTCTGTCAACACTATCAAACGCCTTCTCATAGTCAATAAAGTTGATGTATAATGGTGAGTTCCACTCCAGGGATTGTTCTACTATTATTCTCAGTGTGGCAATCTGGTCAGTGCATGATCTAAACTTTTTTCAAGTTTTGGTTATTTTCAGTTGGACCTTTCTTGGCCTTTCCTTAGAGTAAATGTTAACCAAAGATAGAACCGCCAGAGTTTACGAAATTTCGAGTCGCGACAGCTTTTATTTTAGACCAAAAAGAAAGAAAAAAACACGGAAGAAAATGATTCATTAAAAAAAAAAAAACGCTAATTCAGATTATTAAGTTGTTGATGGACGCGTATAATGAGCACAAAAATTACAGTAGATTCAGTAGAGGCATTGATAAAATAAACTTTGGTAAATACCTTGCTGGCCAATATAGCAAGGTAAATCCCTTGCTATATTGGCCAGCAAGGTATTTGAAACCAAACTTAGAACGGGTATTCTCATTATCATAGAAAGTAAAAACCTAGAAACGATTTGAGCGTCACAAGAGTTACACCTCCTTCTAATTCTAATTATCTAGATTAAATGGTGAACATTGAAAAAAAACACCAACACCAACAGTGCTTTATGTTTAAAATATCCAACACTTCAGTTGCGCTAGCGTAAATAGAAAGCGGTATCCCCCCCCCCCCCCCCGCTGGATTATTGTGTTTGCCCTAGCCGAGTGTAAGACACTTTTGGTGACGTGGCGATTCCCAGTCAATACATCAAATAAGACAATCGGTGAATATTTTAGGACCATCTGTTGTGATTCTTTACCTCGGATCAATCCTTCGACGTGCGGATATCGATCAGCCCCGGACAGAAGAACCTCGATTAGTTGTTTGTTGTAGCCCCCCTCGCGCGGGCACGTGACCACAACCTGACGCCTCGCCATGGACTCCCTTCAAGCACCTTTCGCCGCCCTGACCGACCCGGAGCCACCAACCAGTGTCCTGCTCAGGCCGCCCCCACAGGTACCAGCAGCGGCGGTGGCGGCGGACAAGATGAGCACCAGCCCCACGCCACGGAGACGCCGCGGGTCGCGCACCCCCAGCTACCACGTGAAAGAGGTATACATGACAGTGCAGTGCTGCACGAGCGATGGTTGTTTTTGGCCGCACCCTTTTCCTAAGCTTTGAATTCTATGACGTAACACACCCCATCACCAAAACCTTCCCTACTCTCGACCTCAACCCATTAAAAAAATGAACTTGTGGACTTGTTGCCAATAAAAATACACTGAGCAAAATGAAGTGATTCTCCTCTTTTTCTTGCAAAATGCTGATGCTCTATTTCATTGCTAAACGATTGTGTTGAATTAACTATGTCACTAATGTTGCATTTTGACAGCTGGCTTTGTTGCTGAAAAAGCTCACTTCGTTGTTAATGACACTTTGCTACTAACGTGTGTGTATCCCCTCTTCACATAAGGGTTTTTAAAGAACGGGGCACTAAATCTATAATGTACTTGATTAAAGTCTTGCGAAAAAAAAAATTAAAAAAATATATATAAAATTGAAACCCACCCCCTCCTGTTTTTCCTTAGGGGGTCGTCCATAAATGACATCACGCGATTTTGCCGATTTTCACCCCTCCCTCCTCTCGTCATACGTCGTCACAAATCATTTTTTGTCATTTAAGTATGTATCTAGTGTAAGGCTGCACTGTTATTACTAAGATCGTATGACGCGTCAAGCCATGTATAATAACATCATAACATCATTAAATACCATTTAAAAAATCAAATATTTAGCAGAACTTTTATTTAAAATTGCGCGTTTTTTAGGTGACGTCACATTTCTTTAACACCCCCCCCCCTCGTCACAAATGTACGATCCCCAGCCCGGCGCGTGACGTAATTTGTGGACGGCCCCTTGAAAAAACGTTTTAAATAATATAAATTTAAAAAAACAACATCAAATAAAGGGGGAAAAAGGAAAATGGAAACAATTCGAGAAAAAGAATTCTGGTCAGTTGCCGTAACTGAAGGTTGCCACTTCAAACCTAATTATTTTAATGATAATGGTCTGGACTTAGATCAGGAGCCAGGAAACCATGGCCATGGGCAGCCCCTTATACACAAAATGCACAGATTTACTTGAAGTTTTTATAATAATTTATGGCTCTCACAGAATTACTTGTCACAAAGTTTCCCGACCCCAGGCTTAGAGGGTAGAGTGGCCAAAACTTATGGTGTTGTCTGGAAACGAACATTTCTGTCGGAAGGCCCGCGACAACCTTTCATGAGTATTTCATTCAAAAAGAGCATGCGTCCTAAACATGGACATGTTCCCTCCACACCAGCCTTCCAGATCGACACGTTCCCTACACATCGATATGTTCCCTGAGCACCAGCCTACCACATGGACATGTTCCTTGCACACGGCCCTGCCACAACGAGATCCATTCACATCAACCTACCGCATGAACATGCTCTTAACCCCACCGACACGTTCCTTTCACACCAACCAACACACTGACACGTTGCCTACACACTCACTTCAGACATCGACATTCGACCCGCCCCCCCCCCCCACACACACACACACTTTTCCACAGCCAACATACCACACGGAAATGTTCGCAACAAACCATTTGTATATAAATAAAATAAATAATTATACGGGGAAAAAACAACAGTAGCGTCCCACGCAATGTAACTACTAACGTTTTTTGAAATATTTATCTACATTCACAGGATGGGTCAGAGGTTAAGGAAGGAGGGGTGTGTGCATGGGACACATGTTGTTTTGTTTTACATAAGAATACTAATAGCAAGCATTCCGTTTGTTCAAGTGAGGGTTTGGTGATTCGTGAGACCGCCAGCAGAAAAGGTAGACTGGATGTAGTTTTTGTTCTTTCAAAAAGTCGATTCGAATCAGAGGCCCTCTAAGATATGCTTCATCAGAGGCGTCACTAGGGTTGGTGTCACCCATGTTGCCCTCCCCTCACGATTTACCCCGAAGTTAAAGAATTTGTACATTTTGACGTCGTCCCTTGTGATGGTGTGTGTCACCCGGTGCGGCCCGCACCCACCTAGTGACGTCTCCATGACTTAATACTTAATATTAAGTGCTCGTGGGACTTGGGGGCCGTCCATAGAGTACGTCCCTCTCCTAAGGGGGAAGGAGGTGTAAGAAAGGTTAGCATTTTGTGACAGGGGGAGAGGGGGTGTCCGGCCATGTGTGACGTCACAGTGTTTTATATTAAATTTTTAATTATTTTGTTAATAAAAAAAATTATTTATGTTAGAAAGTGTGGCGTACTTTTGGGGTGGGGGTCCAAAATTTGTGACAGTTTGTGAAAAAAAAGGGGGGGGTAAAATTGTCAAAAATAGTATGACGTACTTATGGACGGCCCCTTGACTGATTGTACAGTGGATAAAAAGCAAAATAAAGTTGACAATTTATATAGCGACATGTACGCATGTTGACGTACCAATAGTTAATATTCTAAGATTTGTTGCAGGTGAAAAGATAATCATGAAAATTTAAAACAAGAGAATGTCAAACTTAGCGGGTTTGAATAATAGAGCGTTAAGTGGTATAACATATAGCAGAATACAGTAGCATTATTTATTACACTAGGTTGTTGTGGGGAGCCTACGGCGCCCACTTTTTTCAAAAGTCAAAGTAACTTACGTGAATGTATGCTTTCGAATCAGTGGGTCCAACAACCAAAGCTCACAATTCACGGCTTATTTCTGGGTAATATTTCTTTTTTTTTTTGTGTGTTGATAAAATAAAAACGAAATATTAAACTTCCTGAGTTCCCATTTCCAAAATTAAAATATAAGCTCAAACAATGACGTCATATAATATGTTACGACGAGAAACACCACACGCTCTGTTAATCTCGAAACCAAAATGATTATGATTTTATATCTAAATTTTCAATTTTAAAAAAATAAGAGTAATGCCCCTTAGCCTTACATAATCCTTTAGCGTCACAGAATGAGTTTGGGCTTTTATTATATCTTAGGATACATATTATAAGTATGTTGACCCTATTAGATATATTCACGCCTTGCCAATATTAACACTTCAGTGGAAACATGACATAAAACAAATCTAATGTTACTTTTGCCAAGGGTATTTGATGAAGCAGATATTAAAATAATTAATAGAAGTGTAGCCCATAGACATGATGTTTAAATATCAATGACAACTCAGTAACCAAATAAAGGTGAGATTCTAAATGAAATGCCATCACATTAGGCCAAAAAACTTGGCATACATTTGTCCATGTTAAAATAGTAGCCCACCAAATAAACTGATATTTAAATTTCATGGACAAACCAGTGGACCAATATTTATACTATTTGATATTCAAATTTAAATGGCAACTCGACTCAGGCCCACACCACCCCCACCAAAAAACAACAACAACAACAACAAACAAAAAACAAAACCTTGGACCTTAGTTCGACATCTGTTGACTTCTGTTGCCCCCTTTTGTAAAAAAAAAATTCACCTTACAATTACACCTAAAAGCAGAAAACAGTCCCATATAAACATAAAACGTTCGCATAAGTATATATTTTTATTTTTTAAGCCTCACACCGGTAAATTATTTTCATCAGTTCTTAACCATAAGGAGCAGGCCGCCGAGATAAAAGTTGCCCACTAATTGAATTAATGAACAAGTCATTACAATGCACAATCCTGCCACAATTGCAGGTATTGCCATGATCAGGCTATCCATCAGCTGCGTGTCAAGGGGCACACTGATCCACGATATTCGAGGTGGGGTGTGTCCTTAGCGCCAAACAGCTCTCGGCCACTCACCCGAAACTCGGCGAGAACCCGTCGAGTCCGGCACCTTTTGTCTTTAAAACTCATTGGTTTTCATAAATGTATCGAGTATCGATCGGGGGAAGTGCTTCAATTAATCGATACGAGAAATTGGTTATGTCCCCCCACCCTGCCACCACGCTAAAGCCCCATCAAATTGGCCATAGTGATGGTGACAAGTGGCTTCACGTGTGTAGAGGCATCAAGAGGCTGGCTATCTGATTGACTCACACACATTGACTCAGAGAGCATGTTACATGGATTGTGGGATTTATAAGTATGTGTTAATTAGTTAATCGTGTTATTATTATTATCGGAGACACTTGCAATTCAATGTATCTCTGAAAGGTGCGTGTCAATAACAGGCGTGTTTGGATAAGACCATTCTATCCACACACAAAAAAACTAATATAGAACACACGGCACATATTTACCCTACCTTTTTATTTCTGACAAGGAGGTGAGTAAAGCAAGCTTTAAAGCTTGGTGCGCTAGCTATCCAATCGTATTCTGTCTTGTTTGGACGTATGAGCAACGGTTAATAGCTTAAACGGAACATTGGTTACAGCATCAGCATAGGGTGGGTCCAGCGCCGGCATATGGGGTTTTTCTTGCTAGGGGTGAAGTCCGCTGTAGTTTTCACGCAACAGCCAACATCATTCCTCACTACAATTTTAATTCAACTATTAGACTTCTGATAATAGTTCATCAGCGGAGTCCACAAACAACTTTTAGTACTATGACTCGAATTGCCATCACTATAGCATGATACTTGTTGACCGCGGGGGGCGTACATATTTGAGTACTGTGTATTATACAGTGTATATACTCGAGTGTATTTGAGGTAATTTTTCAATATTTCAAATTCAGGAGGTCGACTTATACACACGTAACTCATTATATAAACGCCATGAATTAACTGTAGCGATAGTCGAAGAAAAGTAAAATTTCACTTTTCAAGTGACAAATCAGGGGGTTGACTTATACAGGTGTATATACGGTAAAACATGACAGTTACTTGTTTAAAGTATTATCACAAGTCTAGGACCGGCCATTTTGTCAACTTTTGGGAACCGCCGCTAAAGTACACTCAGACTTACTGTGAAAGTCGGCAATTATCTCGACACTATTGTAACAACGACCCGTAGCAGGCACTTGTCTGACTTGTCAGGATAATCACGATGAGACGATAGGCCAGATACCCTTGATAGACGGGATAACGTAGGGCACAATCAGAAACGACAGGACAGAGGTGACCCGCGGTTAGTCTCATGTAATGCGGGGAATGGCCTCAGACATAGTCACCGTCAAATATTTTAGTCAGAAAAGCGCGAGTTCGTGGTCAGCGATGCTAAAAGTAAAAGCAATATATTGATGTAGATAAGAAATAAATTCAACAAGTGGTTCATCTTGTTTTTATTTATTTATTTATTATTTTAACTGACGGAACACGTTTTATAATTTCTATATATTTTAAAGTGGAGTGGCGGGGAAAAAAGGAGGGGGGGGGAATAAAATCTAATGTCTTTAACGTTTTTTTTTCTTGATGTCGCTGTTGTATATATTTCTTGGAGCTCTTGTGGAGTGCACGCGTGTAATTGAGGCTCCTGAGAAGTGCAAATGGGCAACCGAAGCTCAGTGGAAATAACTGAGATAAATGATTCATTGTGTCCCAAAAACTAACCGTATAACGCACAATTACTATAATGTACGTCCTCATTGACCTATCGAACACTTTATCATCGACTTTGGAGGCTTCACTCTATCGCGGTGTTTTCAAATAATATATTTATTAAAAAGTTGACAGGACATTGTGGGTTATTCAAGTTAAAATAGTAATTTGATTATTGTAAACGTCTGTTGTGTCTTATTTTCTCTTATTTTGCCTATCAGTATTATGCATTTATTGATGCAAGCTTAAACTTAATGGTGAATTCTAGGTGTTTTTACACGTCACGGGACTCTAAAAATGTTGGCAAATGGTATTTAGGTCACAGCCCATATAGCCTACTCTAACAACGAAAATATTCGATATATAAATAAAGAATCCTACTTGGCGGAAATTCATTTCTCGGGATAGTTTGGAACGGATTGCCGCCATTAACAAAGGTCTACAGTACAAATAGGACTTAAAAAACTCCACCGCAATGTTTCGTATACAGCGTTATTGTCCTGGGTAGTATTGGGGTCACTTGAAGTTCTAGGACATGGTGACACGGTTCATCTCCCTCAAAAAGCTTTCAGTATTATAGTCGTAATGTTAGGGCATTAGAGGTTAGACTTAGACCAATGAACTTTCCACGCTGTTTTGCCACCGTTAATACGACAATAGAGTTAAGACCTCAGGTAGTTCACGACCGTGTGCCTCACGCTAGGCCACCAGAAGGGACACTTGTGAATACGCAACCTGGCTCGGACCCCGGACAAAGACAATCATCAAGAAATCTTACTTATACTATACATCAAATCTAGCCCGCTTGTCCTCGTATCTTCCTAAGCCAAGGAGTTACGCCACGATTCCATGTCAATCATAAAATAATGATTTAAAAAAAAAAAAAGACATAACATTTGCACATAGCAACAAGAACAACAAAAAGTTTTACAGCTACACAAACCATCCCCTCAAGTGAAGCTGTCTTTTTGGGCCAATGTTGGGAGACATAATAAAGAAGTTTTTTTTTTTTTTTCGGGACTTTATTGAGGCCGGATGTCCCAAGCCAAATTGCCGATTCAATAGGCTTGTGCGATTGCATTCCACCTCCCGCTACTCCATCACATCGAAGCTTGTTGAGTGTTAAAAAAAATCTTGGTTAAGGCCGGTGATTCCTTTACCGTTGTCAATAGTTGTCAACACCCCTTGTGATCCATGTTATCTATACCCCACAATGAGAGGAAATTGTTTCAAAGATATATTATTACTGTCGGGCATTTCAACGTAAATGCTATGAGTATACGCTGTTTCTTGTCGTATATATTAAAGACGCGCTCCTTCTATAACAGAAGATTATTGCGTCCTACTCTTACTCTTAGCTATAGTTTATAATTTATATCTAGTATTTCACTTTTTATTAGAGTTTTTAATGTTGACAATGTGTTTGTATACCTGGTTTGATCAGGCAACCCAACTCCACATCAGAATTCCAGACGGGAAAAATGATTTGTACGCGTTTGCTCTTGGATAATAAGAAGAATATTGTTTTTATCCCTTTGTCTGAGTGTTGTATTTCATTGTCTTGGTGTTGTATTTCCAAATTGGAATTTATTGCCTTATTTATTATTACTATACTTTACTCTTTGTTCTTCTATCCTCTTGTGTTAAACGTAGAGCCAATGACATGGAAAGGGTCGAATTCTCTACCAATTAAATCTGGCACAAAAAGGTAGACCACCCAAGTCATAGTCATAGAATTGTTCATTTGCTTGCAATTTTTTAAAAAAAACGAAATAACTACTTGACACTGGCTAAACCTAATGCATGAGTTCACAAAAAATTCCCATTGGTAATAGATATATTAAATTTACAT
The DNA here is from genome assembly GCA_002072015.1 of Radix auricularia. Lineage (NCBI taxonomy): Eukaryota > Metazoa > Mollusca > Gastropoda > Lymnaeidae > Radix > Radix auricularia. The sequence continues at coordinate 63,163 of MUZC01001936.1, read as the reverse complement.
ATTTTTAAAAAATGTTTGTTTACTGGGAATATGGTAAAATTTTCAGCCCGTGAGCGTAGGCTTTACGGAAACATTTGATTGTTGTTGTTCGTGTCAGTTTTAAGTTATATAAACCGATAAGAAAGTTCCACCAGTGCTTTTCTTTGCTCATTGCTTGTTATTTTTCCGGGGAATTCCTCGCTTTAATTAAAAGACGTGATTAAATTCACCATTACAGACGCAACTTTGTATTTATAACACAGTATTGATGACGGCCCTTGCCCTAGAGAAGAGGCAGAGTGCAAATACGTGATGAATGCTACGATCAACGGCCTCGCGTATTTTAGCAGCAGTACTATAACGTGGTGCTGTGGTAATCAGATGAGTACGCCGCCGATGAGCATTGCTTCAGCTGTCTGTGAAGTGTCGTGTTAAATCTTAATACATTGATAACTTAAGAAAACCGAAGATTATGTCCCCAGATTACACAGTGCATTAAAAAATTACTTAATTTAATTCAAAACAAGATGACCCGCGGCGTAGCACACGCCGCAGACTTGCTCATCACAGATAGTGCAAAGAACGGGATGGGGGTGAGAGAACTCACACATACAGCAGCACGAAGTACTGGAAAAAAGCGAGTAAACGTGGAGAAATGTGCACAGCGGTTGTTGTTACCTCCCCCCACCACCCTTTACTACCATTCATTTACAACCATAAACTGTGGTTTTCCGTCTTTAGGGTTAATCATATTCGCAAAATGTGAGGAAAAAAAAACAGGCAGAAAAACACACATTTAATTTTGTTTTAAATTTGTTTCATCTGGGAATTGAACCCCAGACTTTCTGCGTGCAAGGCGGACGTGATAACCACTACATTACGAATCCTATGTTATTCTGGGAAGGAACAACGCAAGAAGCATTGTTGCTACAACCCCCCCTCCCGCACAGTTTTTTCTTCTTTTCATTCCACTTCGCTTACCCACTGATCTTTCGACCCCAGCGGGGATCATTCGTCATGCTCGTTTGCACATGGTCGTTTACTTGAACAATACATAAAGATGCTTGACTCTAACTCTAACTTCATAATAATTGCCTCTAACTTTAACGTACCCAACTCTACCTTCAGAATAATTTTCTCTACCTTTACAATACCTGCACTGCATACATCTTTAGAATGATTGCCTCTACCTTTAGTGTACCTGCCTCTACCTTCAGAATAATTGCTGTGCAGCATAGGTCAGATGTCTGCGCGGCCGAGCAGCCTAAAGGGAACATTGCCTGTGACTACGTCGTCATATCGAAATCGGATATAGTAAAAAGATGAGAATACCTAATAAAAAATGAAACATTGGTACATCTGAGTGGTCCAGTTACAGGCCATGCACTTTGCTTTATCATTACACTAAATTACACTAACACCGTATCGTTTTAGGCCTGGGAACTGTTCGATATCGCGATAATAATATTACCAAACATTCCCAACTGGCATGGGTCAAAGTCATTGAACTGATTGGACATCAGGAGCAGGAAGACACGTTGACCCTTAGGCTCAAAAAAGGGGGCGGACTTTCATCTACTTTGACCTGAGTCAGTGCAAAGCCCACGGGGTACTTCTTAGGAATAAGAGCATTAGATCATGTCTGGCGTAATATGGAGCTCATGAATAAAAGCTTTTGGAACCCATCTAAAATGATTGAGCTTAGAATCTTAAACATTTTCATATCTCTCCAACTAACCCTCAGTGAAAAGGAAGGATACTCATTAATGATGGTATTAAACTGTATCTGCGTATAGTATTTCGTGGCCTTGAGGTATCCTGCATCGAAACACCCCCCTCCTCCAAGCAGCAAGGAAATAAAATCAATTTAAAACTACATAGCATCTCTATACTCTTCCGTCACAGCACACACCTGCTAATTGCCACCATTTTAAAATGTTACAACACTTTGACTGGGAAGATTAAATCCTCCATTTCCCCATTGTTTAGGACGTTTCGCTCCTTGCAGTTAAATTAACCCACCTGCTTTAAAACTGCACATGTACATAGAAGTGTTTTTTTGAAAACTGATTCTACTACATGAAATAAGGGCACCCTATCAAAACAAAAGAATTCCTTACTCCACCCTGCTCACGTGTTTCAATATGGGAAAATACCCCATGCAGTGTACGCCCACACATGCCTAATGGCCTTAAGATAATAAATATGTCAAGAATTTCAGAAGAAAAGAGTGTCCGGGGAAAGAGAACAACTCCGATACTGATAGGGGAAGGAAAGGGAAATAGAATTGGGAGTATGACGGGAGGAGGTAGGGAAAGGAGAAGAAGAATACAGAGGTAGGTAAAAGGGAAGAAGAATATAGAAGTAGAGAGAAGGGAAGAAGTATTTTGAGGTAGAGAAAGGAAGAAGGATACACAAGGGGGCAAGTAAGAATGACAAAGAGATAGGGAGAAGGGAATAATGTTACAGAGGTACAGAGAAGGTAAGATTGATAAGAAGGTAGAGTGGGTGGAAGACAGATACAGAGTTAGGGAGAAGTGTAAAAGGTTATAGGGGTAAGGAGAAGGTAAGAAGAATACAGAGGTTGGGAGACTGGAAGTACGGAATGACAGGAGGCAGGGAAGAAAGGGGTCAGTGACCAAATGGCAAAACGTTCCGTGGAATCCATTAGCCAGAAATGCCACCATCGGCACTCGTATCTCGTAGGTAACAAATTTTGGAATTCCGTTCAGGCTTTTTCTTTATCAGGCGACACGTGCGGCGATGCTAACGAGCGAGTGTTCCAACAGCCACGTGACACCTTGGTCTTCGTGACGTAGGCCCATTCGCCTGAACCGGACGTGCATGGAACTGACAGTGGGTTGGGGTGGGGGTTTGGCGGGAAACGTGAATTCTTATGATTTTCTTTTAGAGCACACTGAATAGATAAAAGTTGCAGCCAATGTTCCTTGTAAGATGAGCGGCTGCGCAGATACGTGACTGACGCCGCGCAGCAGTTTAGAATTACCACGCAGCAAATTTGGTAAAATATTGCACAAAAGATGGATCCTGTGCAACTCTGTGCAACAATTATTTTATAATTTGAACATGAATCAATCAACGAAAATTGGTTTAAGACTATTAAAAACAATGGGATTTCCCGATTTCTTCAGTTCCCACGACACCGCATAAAAAACTGGAGGTTCCGTCCATCACTAACTTACACTAAACTCTCACCGTTCAAAACCGCAGTGGATGTCGCTGCTGTTCTGCGGCGGCGTGTTTGTTAGATCGATGGTGATGAACCGGGGTGGATTACAACATATGGTTGAAAGGTGGGGGGGAGGGGCAGCAATCTATTTTTACCTACGTCCCACCCTTGCTGGCAAACACAACGATTGCACCCCAACCAGCTCAACCCGTAACTTTATCTCCCCCCCCCACCACCACGCTCAAATTGTTAGCAATCATTATCAGAAGAGAGCGCCCGAGATCGCAGACGAATTGATATATTGCATCTTACAAGCGGCTTGGAGTCAACTTACGAAAACTGTCTGTCTTGGCATTAACTTTCAAGATTTTAACGTGTTCTGAGAAAAACGAGCAAAATTTTATTCGCGGTTTGAGAAAGCGTGTCTTTGAATTTTTTAAAATTGTTACCCCCCCACCCAGAGTTTGAGTGCGGAGAGGGGGGTAACTTGTACAAAATAAACTAAGGGAGAACATCTCGTTGAGCCATCAATACAAAGGGCACGATTTGTAGGTATTTGCCGGTGGAAGAGGGTGGAGTTGGAGGGGGTGGGTGAGCGGGAGTAAGGAGGAGGATTGGATTTAATTCTTGTGATTTTTCGTCTGTGCCGTCCGTCGTTCAAACGTGTTCATTAGCCGAGCGCTGGGGCCGACTCCTTGTAAACACTGGGTAGTAGTGTGAGCATCCAGTCCGAGGAGAGTGGGCGATGTTTCTTACCGGTACCGTGTGCTGTCTGTCTCCTCGTGCATTCAATGGGTCAGGATTCCTGTAATCAGCCAGCGACTTATTTGAAAACTTTTTTGGGGTTGTTGTTGAAGTTTTTTTTTTTTTTTTTTACTACAATTACGACACCGCGGCTTCACAGTTCCGACACTTGTCTCCGTGAAATGTGGCTCGGTCTGTTGTTCTCTGAAGGGATTGTTTGCCAAGCTTGAGGTTCGTATGGCTTTATTGTTTGTTGCTTGGGGCGATCTATAGCAGGGCAGAACAGTTTGTGACATTTCGGATCGGAATAATAATAAAATCAACCAGCTGTGAAAGATATCGTATGAATAATGGTGATAGCTTCGTAGGAAACGCGCTGAAATGAATATTGGATGTGATCCCGGAAGAATTTGAAGCTCTGTTTATGAAGAGGATTAAGTATGAAGTTGAATTCTATAGACGCGGACAGTGACGTGGCTCGCTTGTGATGACTGCGACAGCTTGTCATGGCAAAATTATTGTCCATTGTGGCGTGATATTTTATCTTCTCTAATCTCAATGAAACTGTTTTTTGTTGTGATGCGATCTGTGAACGGACAAAAACAGTTGGTACTCATTGGTAGGCCGAGCAACACAACACGGTGGCCAGGTTTTGGTCGTAAACTGTGGCACAACAATGGCCTGGTAGTTATGGTAAACTGTAGAAAGATAGAGCAATATCTTATTGAATACTCTACCGTACGATGGTGAATTATTGTTGGTAAACTATGACATACGATGGCCAGTTATTGTTGGTAAACTGTGCCACACTATGCCAGGTAGTGTTGATAAACTGTGCCACACAATGGCCAGGTAGTGTTGGTAAACTGAGCAACACGATGGCCAGGTAGTGTTGGTAAACTGTGCCACACGATAGCCAGTTATTGTTGGTAAACTGTGCCACACAATGGTCAGTTATTGTTGATAAACTGTGCCACACAATGGCCAGGCAGTGTTGATAAACTGTGCCACACAATGGTCAGTTATTGTTGGTAAACTGAGCCACACGATTGCCAGGTAGCTTTGGTAAACTGTGCCACACAATGGCCTGGAAGTGTTGGTAAACTGTGCCACAAAATGGCCAGTTATTGTTGCCTGACTGTGCCACACAATGGCCAGATAGTGTTGGTAAACTGTGCCACACAATTGCGAGGTAGTGTTGGTAAACTTTGCCTCACCATGGCCAGGTAGTGTTGGTAAACTGTGCCTCACCATGGCCAGGTAGTGTTGGTATACTGAAACTGAATATGCCACTATATAGCTGGGTATTGTTAAAATAGAAAACATGGAAAATAGACTCATAAAACGATTTGGTACGTTGGCTCCATATGGCATTAACCAAATCCACAATTTTACATGACTGCAAAATCGTTTTCCCGTTGTGGTTTTCACTGTTACTTTAGATACTTCAACTTCCTCCTTTTTCTTATATTCTATGTCCGTGTTTATTTTTGTCTTTCATTTCTTTTCATTTTATCACATAGACTTTAATATGTTTTAATTTTAATATATATGTAAGTACATGTAATTGTTTTTGTACTGATGAAGGCATGAGCCGAAACGTCTACCATTATTTGTATTAGTTGATAATAAAGCTTTAATTTATTGTTTCCTTACACAAATAGTCTGTGTAATTTGTTTTTTTTAAAATGTACCACACGATGGCCAGATTTTTAAAAAAATAGTTAATTGTACCACACCGCGGCCAGGCACTGTGCCACATAATGACTTGCCATTGGTGGCCAACTGAGCGATACCTTGCCGTCTCATTAAAAACCAAAACAAAAAACCTGCTTCTGTATCGATTGATATCAAGCCTCCCAGCTTATTTCTTCCGGTGATTTAACGTAATAATGTAGCTGGTCGCGCATGACAGTGAATGAGTTGTTTACGACACATGCGAGGGAGCCTTGTGAGTCTTTCAAAACACTTTTAATACTTTTATGGACTCCTGAATATCTCGTATGTGTCGGGAAAGGGGGGAGGGTTGAAATATTACACAATAAAACATGTAAAACAACTATCAGATAGAAACACTTTTATTGTTCCATCAACTAGCTTAAACACATACCAACCGTACTTCTTCGCTTGTGAAAGTGGTGGTCTAAATAAATGAGGAGAACCAACACACTGTCAACATTCAAAATCTTTTTTTAAAAAAAAATATAGCGCTATGTAACTTAGCATGCTCGTTGCGCTATGATATGTGTTCAAAAGACTTTCACAAATTAAAAAAAATGCCTTCAAGTTTTTCTTAAATCCGTCTTTTGTGTCACGCTTTCAAAAATTTTCGGCAGACTGTTCCACAATTTTGGCGTCGCTCATTTAAAGGAGCGTACCGAAGAGATTTCGTCCTGTGTCCATCCAGAGGAACGCAACCAAAAAGTGAACATGTTCCGATATTTAAATGCAAGACTAGTCACGAACTTTGAAAAAGCGTTGGATGTAATAATTTTCTGCACAGAAGGCGCGTCTATGATAAATGTGATAGGGCTTGGTGGATTTTTGCGATTCCATTGCAAAACAAGTGTTTTAACTTTATAGCTGTTAAATTGAATTAATGCTGAATACGTGCTGATAATAGATAAGATAACTCAAGTACACTAAAACTAAATTCTAAATACAAGTGAAAGAAACGTTTCGTCAGCAATAACACAACTAAATCGATTAAAACATAAAGAAGTCCACGTTCTGACAAAGCCAGGCCGACCGTACAATTGGCTGGCAAATGGTGCAACAAGTGTGTTTGTGGCCGAGGGGCATGGGCTGAGCAGTAGGTAAGGGGCTGAGACAGGTAGGGGGAAGGGGGATAAAGATCAATCTCCAGTCACGACATATTATCTGTGACATTTCCATATTGTGTGAATCCGAGATGGTGGGTGCTGTCGGCGAGAGACAAGTCGGCAAGCACCTGTCAGCGGGCCCACACGATTCGAAGTCAATAGCCGCAATCTTTGCACTGTAAACGTAGTAGCGGTGGGGGTCACGTTACGCGTGAACTACTGGCGTAGGTTTACTGTGTACACGGCATGTGATGTGGTCCACCAATAGATGTTTAACAGAGTACATGGCATATGGTGTGGTGACTAACAGGTGTTTACTGTGTACTATGTGATGCAATGGTAAATGTACAATGTACACCAAGTCCATGGCACGCGATAGAACATATCGCAGATGTTTACAGAGCGCCGGTTGCGGTATAAATGGCCGATTTACACGTGTACATGGCATATAATAGGGGTCCTCTGGTAGATCTACCTGTACATGTGTACACTGTACACGGTAAATCAGAATGACACATGTTTACTGTGTACACGGTAGGTAATGTGGCCAGCTGTAAGATGCACGCTTACACAAATTTAGTATTTTGAATTACATAATGAGCACGCAGAACCAAGCTATTGTATATAAACGGGCAATTGAATGTATCTGTACAAAGGCATATATGCAGAAAAAAAGGAGCAAACAATTAAATTGACATAAGAGTCTTACATTAAACCTGGGTACTTGTTTTTTACCCGACCAACAAAAAAAAAAATTAAAATATATATATTTTTGGGGGGTATTAAATGTTGGAAACCCCGCGATACTTAGGTTATTACTTCTAAAAATATGTTAAAATTATTTTTAGGGCTGCGGAAATTAACGATTAATTTTTCGATTAATCGGTAAAAAATTTATCGATTAAAATCATTTTAATCGATAAAATAGATATTAAATTAAAGAAACGTTTTAAGCAATTTTTTGAGTTATTAATAAATAATTTTAATTGATAATAATTTAAAACTATGTTTTAAAAATTTATACTGATTTTTTAAAAATGTTATAGTTTCATATTAAGTTAAATTAAAACTTGTAACATGTTAATTACAAATCCTGATTCTTTTAAAATAATATTTCAGTTTAAAATGAAATTGAAATTTTCAGTTTAATGACGTCATACATCTTATTTGTAGCTTTGATCAAAATTATCAATTAATTATTCGGTAATTTTTCAAAAGTAAACGATTAAAAACATCCCTAATAATTTTATATCTATAAGTTGACGAGGAATCCCGTTGTGGCGATTATTTGGTTCCTTTACAGATTTCCATTGCCGCTTGATTTGTTGGGTGTTAGCAACAGGCAACAGTAAGTAATATGATCGACGAAATTTATGCTGTGATAAAAGGTTTCGTGAGAGTAATACCTGCCAAAATTAAAAAATAAATAGTGATATCATATTACAACCGATAGCACATAAAGCAGGACATTATTTTTTTGTAGCCAACTTTCATTGATCATTTATATTGATTTTAATCAGCGTTGTTTTAATTCTGGTCTAATTTCAATACAGTTAAAATTAAATTAATATAAGGAATATAGTCAATCTTGCTAAGTATAATTTATTTTACACTCTAAAAGTATGGCATATAAATTATAGTTATATTTATTTACTACAGAATCAATAAAAACAATTTTTTTTTAAAAATATTTTTTTTTTGGTGGTCGGATAAAAAAAACAAGTACCAAAACTTGTGTAGAAAAGCTTAGCTGTGAATGTGAATAAGTTGTGATCCTTAGAAGAATCGCAGTAAAATCTTGTAACCAAGGTGGTTTTATCAGTGCAATCTTGTTAGTTATCGAGGTGGTTTTATCAGTGCAAATCTTGTTATCAAGGTGGTTTTATCAGTGCAATCTTGTTTTTGATGTGGTTTTATCAGTGCAATCTTGTTTTTGAGGTGGTTTTATCAGTGCAATCTTGTTATCATGTTGATTTTATCAGTGCAATCTTGTTATCGAGGTGTTTTTTAAAAAAACATTCTTACGAAACCTCTGTATTAAGATTCTTATTTATTCACTAAGTTTTCTCTCCTCTGTGAAAAGAAGCAAGCGTTCCACAGCAAGATTTTTTGCACAATATTCCCTACAACAACGACAAATATACCCTTGAAGTTTTCCGAAAATAACATCTTGGTCTATGGCGAGAAAAAAAAGAGTTCAACCCCTTTTTCCCCTCCCTTTCAACAGGAATACCACATGATTCGAGTTTTGTTTCTAGCTCTGGGCCTCTTCTCCGTCCATCTTTCAATCTGACGTCTGCAGAATTCTATCCGGAGTTATCTCCCCCACCGATCTTGTTAGATATCGGCCCAGGCCGTCAATCCAACATTTTCCCTTTTATCTCGAGAGACCTATTACTGACTTACGCAAGCGGTTGTTTGACGATAAACAATGTCCAGGGATAAAAGGCCGAATGCAATACATAGTACGCAAACTGGTCTAAATCTAGGGGTCTTAAAGAATTTTTTTTTAAAATACTCAAGGGAGGAAAAAAATACACTTAAAAGTGTATTTTCTTAACATTAGTTTTGATTTTTAATTATTTATAAATATTCTTTTCAACTGATGTTTTAAAAAAAAGTATAATTGCTCGGGAGCATTCATGTGAGCTTGTGGATGTCATATTGGAGTGGGGAGAGGGCTGTTTTTGTGACGAAGGGTAACGGGGGAGGGGGTAAAAATCGACCTAAATCGCGTGAAGTCAATTATGGAAGGCCCCTAAAATGCGACATAGTACTGTCACTGTTAATAGTATTAATGACCACGCGAAAGTTATTAGAATTAGGGTAATTGTTATATTTTTAAAAATCCGACCACCAAAATTTTCCATTTTAATATTGTGGTATTACCTGTTGGCAACTCCGCGATATTTAGGTGACTTGCAACCGAATGGGTATGGTCATTATGGAATTCTTCAACTTAGGGCGATGAAGATTAAATAAATGAATATTGCGATAATTAATCTAATTAAATTAAATCGTAATATTATTAGTATCTATAATATGACGAGGAATCCCTTTGTGGCGTTTATTTGGTTCCATTACAGATTTCCATGACCACTCGATTTGTTGGGTGTTAGCACCGGTAGTAGGATCGACGAAATGTAGGCTTGTGATTCACAGTTTCGTGAGTGTAATACATGCCAAATAGAACAAGAAATAGTGCTATAATTTTATATTACAATAAAGTAGATTTTTTAAATTAAAAAAAGCCTACGTCTTTTCATTTATCGTTTAGTTAGTTTTTTAGTTTTAATCGGGGTTGTTCTTGTCAAATTCAGCATATACGCGGTGGTCGCGTGGTAGCGCGCTCGACTGGCGTACCGATGGTCATGAGTTCAAATCCACGCGAAAGCGAAGATTTGTTCCAGGAGCCTAAGGAGTCCCCGAGTCACCCAGCTCTGAATGGGTACGTAACTAGACGATAGTTCGGCGGTTGGAAAATGCGTGGAACCCTTATAGCCGTGGCCTGTGACCGCTGCATCACTTGGCAACAGATTATCCGTCATGGTCTGTGGACGCAATTATCTTCTGCATAGAAGGAGCGTCTGTATATCTAAGATAAGATAATTTACTCTACTGTATTGCATAGCTTATATAAATGATATTAAAATATATTTTAACTTAATTGATGATTTTAACATTAATTTATTTAATCTTCATTGCCATGGCCATCTAGTAGAAGTAGCCTAGTTATCGCGGGTTGCCTATAGATCATAAATATAACAAAATTATTTTTTTTTTAACTTTTTTTGGTGGTCGGATAAAAAAAACAACAAATACCAAATTTTAGCTTGATGTTTTGCTTCAATAAATAAAACACCTATTTTATATAAATAATTAATATTTTTTAAAAAATTGGAGGATTACACAACCATATTTAGTTTGATGGTTCGGGCGGGAGGGGGTAGGCTAAACGCTTTAGATCATATCTGCTGAAAAACTATCAACAAAAAAGTATTGTACAAAAGGAAATATTTTTGAGTGAAAAATGCATAGCTATTTACTCTGTAAAACTCTTAAATGTGTAACTTTGAATACTTTATTTAATGGGTCTTCCCCAAACTTTTAACTGCCACTTTATATTTTCATCGTTCACACTTGACGCGCCCACTAAACCCATGCATAAAAGCGGTCTTAATGGCTGTGAGGTGATCTCAAATATATTTATGGATAAACATAAACTATTGGCTCCTAATGCGACAGCTGGGAGAGTCATAACAATAAGAAGATTCAGCGTCAGATTGTAACCATATCCCGCTCTTGTTTCTCACATCGGTATAATTTTCTCACACATAACGTAGCTCCTGTGTCTCATATTACCGACTATTGTCACAGATATAGATTCCTAGATTATCAACTCTTCGTCAACGGTGATTTACGTCTGCACATTTCACAAAACGGTCGTCCGCTTTTTTACGTGCCACAACCCTCTAGATATAGCCACTCCCACCCCCCCCCCCCCCAAAAAAAAAAAAAAAAAAAAAAAAAAACTTGATTTCGAAAATGATTTCTCACACCCCCATAATCCAGATGTTAATTAATTTTCTTTTAAAAATACTAATGATTAAAATTAAATTAGAAATTGACCTTCTTGGATTTCGGACCCCTGGTGTTAAGAAGCTCTTTACTGTAGTACGAATTCTGGTTATTTCTGCAGAATGAGAACGTTCTTAAATAACATTTACACCCCCTCCCACACATACGCATATACGCCCCAATCAGAAAATGACTGCTTATACTCAGGGGTGGATCAAGATTACACGGGGCCCCTGGCTGCAATCCCGCTTGGGGCCCGGTTCAGCCACCTTTGTTATACAACATAATAAGTTTGGGGGCCTTAAATCACTGGGGGCCCCTGGCTTTAGCCCCATCAGCCCCCCCTTAATCCGCCATAGCTTATACTTATACTTTATAATGAACGTGAGGATTTTACACCCCCTTTTTCGTGAATTTGTTATCGGACAACCCGTATCACTAGATAAAATTAACCGTTTAAAATTTGGTGTCCAGTAAGATGGTGTTAAACTTGAATAAAATAACAGAGTAATATTTATTGCTATTGATTTGTACAACTAAAGAAACAATACTTGATACAATGCCGGGGGAGGGGGGATTTGGGTTCAAATGCGCGACTTAAGTTGGGAGAATTTCTATAAGACATGTGTATAATTATGGGTATCATTTGTGCGAATACGACTTAACGGATGTCTGAAGGTTACCATTTATCAATACGCATCGGCAACAAATGTAGGCAGTCATGGGAGGCACTAACTATTTAGCTCCGGATTAAGGCCCCCCTCCCTCCCGGGACAGGCAATACAATGACCTTCTTGAAATAGTGAGATGGATCATTCGTAGCCCGAAACTTTAACCACCAAACGTTTCGACATCGGCTCGGTACGCCACCGGCCTTTCTCTTAACAAAGAGAAATACCATTTTGAAATTAAAAATGTTAATTTTTTTAGGAGAGTTTTTAAAAAATTGTTAGTTTGAGAAGTACAAATTCCAATACTTAATTGGCTACATGAAACCAGTATGCCACTGTGTATTGGGAAATGGGATGAAGTCGTGATATCCCGGTAATAACAACATCGATTTGTCGTTTAAAATATCGCAGACGTGTACCATTTCTGCGTTACATTTGAGAATAGGCTAAACACGAGAGATTGCTTAATTGGAAGCTTGAAATAGATCTGTGGATTACGTGGACATGTGCTCAGGAGCATATCGTCGGATCATCCATAAAAAATACTCACATTTTCTCATAACATTTTTAAAGTGTTTTTTTTATAACTGCAAAGATTAAAAGCAACAAAAATCAAACAAGCATGAATATCAGAAGAAAGAAAAAAAACACAATAGTTTAGTCAAAGCCAAGCTTTTTGCCGACGCCATTCTACTAAAAACCCACAACAGTTTAGTCAAAGCCAATCTTTTTGCCGACGCCATTCAACTAAAAGCCTCCTGCTTATTATTAGTAACAATAAATTTGAGTTTTCAAAAACTCTTTTGTCAAATATGATGGCAAATCTGAGAAATTTCGTGTCTTGCGGCGGTGCCTGAAAAGGAGCGAGAAGTGGGAGGCCAGAGCTCTATTCAAATAACTTTAGGTAAATTCAAAATGTAGAATTACGTTTAAGCGCACGCTAAAAGTTAGTTTACCATAAAATGATGCGCCGCGTCTTTTTTTTTTTTTACTTTACGAGCAACAAAGCCCGTCCAAAGACGTTCGCAGTTGTTTCGGTGGCATGTTGTACCTCCCTCCCCCCTCCAACAGCCTGCTCGACCGGCCATAAATGTGCCTCATTTATTATAAATATAATGAATAGTATTTTTGACCGTAAGAGTAAAAGCAAAGTTTTTGACTATAAATCCCAACGCGTACCGCTCAAAATAAAGTCTTGGAAAAAATACTGCACAAAAAATAACTTGCTTTGAACCTCCGCGTAAACTTGTTCAATATGTAAATGAGATTTAATTTTTCTGATTGGCTTTGGGAGTCTGTAGCAGTTTGAGTAACTAATCGCAATCGATGACCGGAAGGAAAACTGCCTTTTATTATATAGGAGAAGATATTTATTACTTTTAATTTCACTGCTTGTGACCGAAAATGCTCCCCTCAATCACATAGTTAATCACAGTAGTCACAGTGAGAGAAAGCGAACCGCTCTGCTCACTCACTTCCTTCATACACCTGGGAATTCAGCTATTTGGCGAATAGGATAACTTCATGAGTTTTTACACCCACTGGGGAATATAGATTGTTACGCACCTTTTAGGCTTACGTTTTTATGCAAACTTTTCTTTTTGATGGTACAATCATTCTTGAATGAGACTTTATCTGCAAATAGTGTCTAGTTTCTTCTAATGTCAGTTCAAATATCAGGTTTATAGAAAGGTTTTACTAGTTTTGTTAGACAGAAGAAATGCCCAATGAAATCGTTCTTGACCTATTCTCAAGTTTTAATCAGTCGAGAAACATTAATCCCACGTGTTTTATTACATTCTTTATCGTGTCGAATGAAATAAAAGGTTTTGTATTGAGATTTAGAGTGCAGACTTCTTTCCAGATTTCCCCATCAATTTAAAATAAGGATAATGAGTTTTTTGTCGAGAGGCCCCCAGCTACGTGTCGCACTTGCCCTTCGAGCAATCCAACACTCGACGCCAACTATGGCTTCGCTTTCTCATTGAGCGCGTTTCAGTTGCTTGCCATTTGTCCCCATTCGTGGTAAATGACAAACATATTTAAGATTCTTTTAGCGTATGGGAGAAAATACAATGAACTTTTGAGTAAAAAAAATGTGTATTTCTATTTAATACCCTTTTATATAATAATATTTAAATCCATTGTAAAAATTGTATTTTTCTCATAACTTATGACCTCTATATATATTGCTTTGCCCGATATGTCTTGCCCTTTCAGTTTTACGCATAGAAAAGATATGGGAGTTACATCTTGGCAGATGTCTTTGCTAAAAGAAATAGAGAGATTTGATCTTTGTACGTTAAATTACTTGTATAATGCATGCATGCCATTTTACCAAGTATAAGGGGCGTAAAATATCAAAACCAACACATGGAGGGGAAAGTTACGTTTACGTTAGGTTACGTAACCACAGCCCCGGCATGACACGTGTAACCAAATACCGTTACATCGCCCTAACTACGAGTGTAAACATTTCGACTTGTATGTCTCGTCCAGCATAAGTCGTCCCAGGACACAATAGTCACGGACGGACACGCCGAATGTCCAAGGTGAGGAAGGCGCCGCTCTCTTAAAAAGCCCAAACGCAGGTTTCCGATAGTAGCTATATAATGGAACAAACAGCACTAACAAAAGTTTGGGAAATTTTTTTTAAAAGGGGGGGGGGCGGGGTGATTAACAGTGGTCACAAAGCACTCAACAAACTTTTTTTAAAAACACGTTCGCTGGGGGTAGAATAAGGAAAACATCTTTCATTGCGTGTCTACGCCGTGATGCTATAGTCGTAAGTTATAAAGGTTTTGCTTCTAATCATGCAGGAGGTACTAATGGGTGTTGTGCGATTTCCATCAATAGTTGATTATTTGGAAGGAACAGTCAGTCTAGTGAGAGATTATAGGCCTACAATTTGTGTTACGCTGAAACCTAAACGCTGCCTGAAATGTCGCTAAACATCTGCCCTACATCATTTTGTAATCTCCTTTAAGCATTGTCCACTAAACCTGCAAACACACAACGATCGATCCGTATGTTATGACTTCAGGAGTTGAAAGATGATGATGAACCTTGTCACCGAGATAAATGAAAAGAAATGGTTACTGGATATGCCTGATACTTTTTTTAATAAAAAAAAATTAAAGAAACTCAAATATTTTAAAATTATTTTTGTTGTGTAATCATTTTAAATAATTTTAATTGCAAGTTTGTTCCTCCTATTCGGACCGCAATTTTTCTTTCTTTTCTTTTACCTTCAGCATGTATGAATTGTTCCGATAGTTAACATTAATTAATTTTAATATACGAGTACAACGCCTGGCTAGGTAAGGTTTTCTTTATTTTTTAATGTTGTCTTCTTGTCTTATCTATACAAACGCTCCTTCTATACAGGAGATTATTGCGTCCACACACCATTCCGTCTGTTGGCAAGTGATGCAGCGTTCACTGCTAAAAGGGTTCCACGCATTACCCAGCCGTCTTTGCATTGCTTCCCTAACTTGTGTTCGGAGCTGGGTGGACTCAGGGACGCCCTAGGCCCTGGGAACAAGTCCTTGCCTTCACATAGATTTGAGCCCGTGACCATCGGTACGCCAGCCGAGCACGTATGCCACTCGACCACCTTGGCTGGACATAAACGGTTCTAAACAAAAATTCGCAAAATTAATTTGTGAGTGTCGGTGGGTTATATACTGTCACGAAAACTCACGCTGGCGTACTCTTTCTCTCTTTCTTTCTCTCTCTCTATCTTACACGCACAGAAAGTGGAGGGAAAAAGTAAGCAGGGGGATCTAGTTAAGAAATGAAAAGAGAGAGAGAGAGAGAGAGAGAGAGAGAGAGAGAGAAAGAGAGAGAGAGAGGAAAAGAAAACTAGAGACAGAAATAAGAGACTGCAATATACAGAAATATAGCAGCCACAATGACTCAGAAACAGCGGATGACGTTCCAACAAATGGGATGTGTTTGAAGAAAAAGTTCAACGTATTTTTAAATAATGTTTATGTGTGTTAAAATAAAGTTGATAAAGATTCGTATATTTACAGATTCATCGTCGTGTTTACTTTTTAGAACAGCTTTATTAAAAACTGCGCATTAATGCCGCATATGGGATCAATGGCCACTCTACCTTCAGACAACAACTTCTTCTTGGAATTATCCTTCAAATTTACGTAAAAATGCAGCATTGGATATGTTATTTATTTTGAATACTTTTAGCTAAGCACATGGAGAACACAAATACAAAAAGCAGTAGGAATTTCACGGATTTTATAAATGTTGTGTAAAATTTAAATTAACGCGGTAGTGCTGCTAGCAACTCCGTCCATGCAATGACCGCTGTCAACAGACAACGCAGGAGGAGCTCCCTGCACCCCATCCAGGTACAAGCTCTTAGACGTGGGTCTCTCCACCACACGCAGTTCCCACTGCTAGACCAGGAGGAGTCTGTAAGTACTAACTACTTCTCGTGTTATCTCGAATCTAAACTATATTCTATATTCATAAGGCAAAGATAAAGAACAAAATGGGATACGTTGAGACTGAGTGACAGGCTTTTAAAATATTTATTTTTAAGTGTGATATTTTGTGAGTATCAAAAGGGGAGAATACTTTTGCGATTTTTAAGTTTATAAATATATTATTCCATTTTTATAAATTAATTTAAAAAAAAAATATAAATAATTAGCCAATGAATATTAAACTATTATTTTATGTATACTACGTAGATTGCAATACATAAAATGTTTTTGAAATATAAAAATGATATGTCAAAAATGTTGATGCTACATTTATTTCCTATTCGGAGTTGGCAAAAATAAACCATATTACGACACTTATTGTTGTCATCAAACGTCATCAATTTTGTACACACAACAGCACATAACTTTGTTGGCTTTTTAAAAAAAATCAATATCCACATTGGTAGACAATAAAGCATCATCAATTTCGTGCTCAAAACGTCAAATAAATTAGAATAATCTCAAAATTTAATGTCCTTTAAGAACAAATATCTTAAATAATTAACTGACTCGTAAAAGGTCATGGTCAATCAAAATTTAAACGTGGGCAGTTTTTGCCCGCAGGCCGGACTTTGGACACTCTGATATTAGGTATTCAGTATGTAATTTAAAAAATTTAATTAAAAAAAACTATCCCTGTAATTATTAAATGAGATAATTCACAATGATGAGATAAATAACAACTGATACTACTTATTGATAGCAAATTGATACTGTAAATACCTTTTAATTTTAATCAATGTCAATGAGTAAAACAAAACCAACTATGAACTATTTTAATTAATGTATTATCTTTGCAAAGGTACAGTATATTTATGGATGGCTTAACAGGAAGCAGGTTTTAAAGTACATTTACATTGAGGAAAAATCTATTACATTTTTAGTTGTAAGGTTACGCCTGTTATATTTCATATCTTTCTTTATTTTTATATACAGCACTGTGCATGTATTTTATAACTTTTAGATTTTATTGGATATATTTTATATCCTTTTGATGAGAAGTTAAGGGCAGGTACATATTGTTGACATAAACTAAACATAAATATATGTGGGCGTGGGAGAAATGAACACTCGTTCTCTTTTTTTATATATTACTTTTTAAAGGAGCAAAACCAAATTCCATACTAAATGTGTGTCATAAAATCACAAGAAAAGAATTTAACTTAAATTTTTAAGTGAGCAAAGTTATGAAGTTATGTTGTAAATTTTTAATGGATGTTTTAAAAAAATAATATTTCTAACACTGTAAACTGTAAATGCAAAGGAAATACAATGTAATAGTAATTTAGTTTAGTTTTTTTTTTAATCTTTGAAAGATATTTGCTTGCTTCTTAAAAACTATTTGAAAATAATTTGTTTAAAAAAAATTTGTGAGAGTGAATAATAAAAAATATAAGTAATGATAATAATAAAATAAGGGCTGTTATCGATTAATTTAAATTTAATCGTTAACTTTTGAAAAATTAACGATTAATTAATCATTTTCCTTATAGAACATCTTATTTTAAAGTTAACACTTAAAAAATATTTTTTTTTTAATGGAGAAGTTTGTACATAAAAAAAAATATTATAAATTATTAATTAATCAATAAAATTTTTTTTTAAAATCTTCTATTTAGTCTATTTTAATCAATATTTTAACCAATTAATCGATAAATTAATCGTTAATTTCCGCAGCCCTAATAAAAATAGTTTATTCTGATGAGTAAGAGTAAGAGTAGTAAGACCATAATGTTTTTAAATGTGTGATTATGACTGCAAGGGATAACCCCAGTGCCTAATTATAACTTCTACATAAGTAACAAATAAGTTCTTTCTGTAATGTTAAGAATGGCTTGATTATGTGCTCTGATATAGATTTAATAATAGAAATCAAAAACTTAAACTTAATTAACTTATGCTTGGTTGGGTATTTTTAAATAAATAACTGAAAATAATTTCTGACATTATTATTTTATACTATTATTATTATACTTATACGTTCTTGGTATTTTATAATATATCATATATTCTTTTTACAAATTATAATGAATATAAAAAAAATTATATTATAAAGTAAATGGATTTATTTAAAAGATTTAAGACTAAAAATTAAATTTAAGTTTAACCATAATTTACCCCAGGCATGAGATAGACGAAGTATGAAGTTACACTAAATTAAATACTGTTACTAGTTTTATAATAGTTTTATTATAAATATTATTTCTTATTTTCATATATAATATATACATTATTTATGTAAAAAGAAACAGTAAATTTTACTTATAATTTTGATGTTGTTTATAATTTATACTTTTATTTTTATACTCATGTAATTAGGCCTATGATGATGTCTTGTTCTCATTACAAAGCTATAGACTTTAGACTTAGAATAAATTATTAGTTTTATTTTATAGATTTTTAAATTTATGAATATATTATTATAATTGTTTATTTAATTTACTATTTATATTAATGTTTAGATTGATTATTAAATATGATGAAAATATTATTTATAATTTATTTAAATTAATTTTATTAATATATTCAGTTCTATATTAAAAGACTAAGACTAAATTTACTAAGACTCAAGACTAATTAAATACTATACAATTGCTATTTCTATTACTAAGTCACTAAGTCTAAGTCTAAGCCTACTCACTTATACTTATAACTTAAATTTGCCATTTATTATCATTATCAAATTGACTCAAATTGAATTCAAATAGAATAGTTGCATGGGCATGGCAGCATGGTTATTATTAATAAATTGAAATGAAAAAGTCTATTTATTTACACTTAACTTACACTTACTCCATGAGTATGACATTGTTTTATTTTTATTTTAACATTATATGTTATAACATTTCATTAATTTTAAATTAACTTATACTTATTTACTTACTAACTGTTTATTGTTTATTAAACTTTTCTGTCTTTACTTTAACTTTAAACTTTTAGTATGAGTATGTGACTATTTGAAAATTCACTATTTGAATTTGAATTGCCCAATTCTAATTAAGTAAGAGTATGAGTAACAGTACAGTAAGGGTGAAAGTGAATGCACTTATTCTTATTTAAAAAAAAAAAACTTATAGAACTTACAGTTTCGTTTTAATTTTAAACAAAATTTAAAACAACAACAAAGCTCATACCTCCGTGTTTAAGTGCCTGCCCTGATTCAAGCGGTATCACAAGAAGAGGAAAAATTCCACTTAATCCTACTACAATAGCAGCAAGAATAGAGAAAATCCAAATCTCTAAAGTATTTCTCGAGGGATCAAGTATATCAGGTATGGTGCCCCCACCTCCATCATCTTGCAATATACCGTGTTCAGCTTGAACTTCCAGCATCTTTGCCACGTCTGTATCGGCTTCGAAATCACTGAAGCCGAGTGTCGATGCTGAGGTCTGCTTAACGTTCTTAAGTGGGTTTGATTTGGCCCTGTGAATTTCTCCATTCGTCAGGTGTAGATGGATGAAAATTATGATAACAATTGTTTGGTATAACAGCTGATGGAGATAACCGTTTTTCATTATCATTTGTACAGGACGGACAACTAGTTTGACCTGACACCATTCACCTTTGACCTGTAACCTATTTAATTTTAATTTAAAAAATTAGTTTCGTATACTTAATGCCTTACTATTTCATTGTTATCGAAAGTCCATTTCAACCTTCGAGTTTGAAATTATATTGGTCAACATCGTCTTGACCAAGAAACATAAGAAATATATATAAAAAAAAAAGCAATCATTTTTACGTGGTATAATTAAACCCCTTTAGTTTCCTGGGATATTCCAAAAGAATAGCTTATATACAGGAAGACTGCAGCACCTTTTAAGAAAGCGGGGGTGCCAGGCTGCTATGGCCTGAGTAGCAGACGAACGATCTGGCATCGGTGACGTGCTTACACACTGGAAGCATCCCGCTTCGGGAGGGACGTAAACAAGATGATGCCAGAGTAGTGTGATAAAAATAATTCACCTTCTACACACGCAGGACTGGTGTGTAGATTTAGTGACTTCCGAGTCTGTATAGTTTGGAATATAGACTTAAAAATATTTTTTTTAAAGCCACCATCCTTACAGTTTACAGTGTTTGATCTAGCAGAAAAATATAAGACTACTTGCATAATATTCCCAAGTAAATGGAGCACACGATTTTGTGATCAGGCTAATCAAGAGAGTGGAATAAAACGCGTTGAATTTTAAAATGGATGCTGCTTTTCGAACTACCATTTTTGACATAGCACAAGATGCATCACAGGCAGCAACTGCTCACAACGAAAGTCAAGGCTATTATAGCAGAGCGGTTAGTTATTTGATATGTTTTGAGATTGAATAAATATTAAATTATAGTTGTCATTGTAAACACCTGCCTTAACTTAATACTATTACTATAATAATAAGAATCTAAAAGACTTCTTCCCAATTCTAAGTCTAAGCCTAAGCCTAGGCCGCAGGCGCAGGCCTAAACAAAGTAACAAACTAAACAGATTTACTAAACTTAAAAATGATGAAAAAAAAAAAGAAGCTGGTTTTAATCTTCTTTAATGAGAACGCCAATGCAAATTCTTGTGATAAAGTTTATGTGAAACATATTATGAAATTTCTGAAATGGGACGTGGTGTCGAGAGGTAGCGCTCTCGACTGTCATACCGATGGTCACGAGCTCGAATCCACACGAAGGTGAGGATTTGTTCTTGGGGCCTGAGGAGTCCCCGAGTCACCCAGCTCTGAATGGGTACCTAACAATGGTTAGGCGGCTGGGTAATGCGTGGAACCCCTATAGCCGTGGCCTGTGACCGCTGCATCATTTGCCAACAGATCATCTCTCATGGTCTGTGGACGCAATTATCTTCTGCATAGAAGGAGCGTCTGTATATCTAAGATAAAATAAGAAATGAATTTTAAAAAAACAACAACATATAAAAAAGGGAGCGTCTATTCGCAATCGATTGCGAATAGATTTCAAGCCTATTCGCAATCGGCGCGTGCGCAATCGGCGCGTGCTATAAATAGCCTAGGCAATCGAGAATCTCGCGGAGTTACAAGTATTCACTGCGCCTTTCATTGAGCTAAAATTCTAAAATCTATCACTAAACCTAACCCAAAACCCTAAATACTATCACTAAACCTAACCCAAACCCATCACTAAACCTAACCTAAACCCTAAAAACTATCACTAAACTTAAACCTAACCCAAACCCTAATAAGCCTAATAACTCTCACTTAACGTAACCCTAAAGTCTATCCCTAAACCTAAACCTTTTAAAATAAAAAAAAATCTTATTCATTATCAATTCATGTAGTATTGTTTGAAAAAAAAAAATTGGCATCAATATGAAATCGAACCCCGGACCTGCGTTGTAGCATACTATCTAACTATCAATATGACCACACAGCCACACATTCACCGATGAAATTTTTAACATTATAAAAAAAATGTTACCAAGAATAGCAATAACCGGAAGTGAACGATTGCCTAGGCTATTTATAGCACGCGCCGATTGCGAATAGGGTTCAAACCTATTCGCAATCGAATAGTCACTTCGTATAAAAAATAGTGAGCTGTTTTATACATAACTAAAGGCTAAAATGATAATTTCATATAAGTACTGTATACAATTAATAATATTTAATATTAATATGAATAAAATTTATGAATATTATTTATGTTGGTTTCATCAGATAAAAATTAATTAATTAATTATTAAATTATGTTTAAGCATACACCAACTTTTACATATGACATACATATCAATTATCATGATAATGTATCTTTCCCTGTTTAATTTTAAAACTTACTCATAGGCATAAGATTCGAAAGCCTTGAATTAAGTTGAATATTATATTGATATTATGACTGATATTCTATTTCTAATATTGATATCTAATCATCTTCTCAAACTTTTATGGCTGTATTGGATATTTCTACTGACCTGACTATTTCAATGGGACTTAAAATGAATACCAGGCCATATAAAATTTAATAAATGTATTTTGTTGCAAAACTTATTTTTAATGCATAGTCACAGTCCTGATCATAGGTTTCGTGAATGTGTTAAGGTCTGCATGGCAATGTTCCCTCTAAGGTTCATTGGCCTGTGTACAAAGCAAAGAAACTCGTGCGCAAAGTTTCCCAGCATCCATTATTTGTGAAATATTTTTAAAAATTTGCTACGCTGTATTTCAAAAGGGCTGCGCAGCATCTGTCAGATATCTACGCAGGGGCTCATCTTAATAAAGGGAACATTGCTTCTTGTGTATTAAAATTTCTATGTGATAGATAAATATTAAGGTTTTTCATTTAAAGGGAAAGATATAAACATTCTTCTTAATTTTTATGAACTTATGCATGCTTCTTTTAATGAGGAGCTTAATCCCTATAGATTAAAGTAAATTATTGAAACTATCCTCAGTTCACAATCTTACCAATATTACATGTTAAAATAGAATAATAAAATTTCGCTCAATATTCTGGTCATCTTGATTGAATAATATTTTTTTTACTATAATTTCACTTGCAGAGTGTGACTATAGATAAGGTACCAGACAAACTTCTTCTGCACATATTTAGCTTTTTGCGACATTCAGAGCTTGGAAAAGTGGCCAGGGTATGTCGAAAATGGAGATTACTAGCCTATGACAGCCGTTTATGGACAAGAGTTTCACTTCGTCCAGAATACTCTGGACTTCACGTATATTCTCCAGAGGTATTGCAGGCTCTCATAGGCATTCGCTTTGGCTCAACTTTACGATATATTGAAATTCCTAGTGATCTGATTACTGCTCCTGTTCTCCATGAACTGTCTAACAAATGTCCTGCTCTCAGGTAATTAAAGTAATATTTTAATGCATTAACTAATTGTTTTATAAAAAAAGTTTCTAAAATGCTCAAAAGGTACTTTTTTAATTAAATCTTTTATTTTCATAAATTTTTCTTTTTAAAAGCATTACTTTGTTGGCTTAATAATGTTGGTAAAGTGACATTTTTAATGATTTAGTTACTTTATACAGGAAAAGTAGAAGAAAAACATAAAGCTTGAGTGTATGTTGACATTTAAAGAGGCTTAAATAAAATATTCCTTATGTTTCTCCTAATTAACTTATTAGAACAGAAAGATAAATATCCAATCTCAAAGTACTAACTGTAAAAAGGCATCTTTTTTCACTATAACTCAATATATAGCAGAAAATCGCCAAGTTATATTTTATTTTCACCCTAAATGTGAATTTTTTTACCTTAGTTTTCTAACCATTGTATTAAAAAAGGGAATAAATTTTATTTCCAAGGTACATGACTCTTGACTTCTCTAATGCCATGCAGCTGCATGACTTCAATGACCTGAATGCATTTCCTTGCAACTTAAGAAGTTTATGTATCTGCTTGTCTGAAGTTATCTTTCTTGAAGGATTTATGCGGAGGATTTACAGCTGTCTATCATCATTAGAAGTTTTACATTTAATAGGTAACTTAGTTTTATTTAATATTCGGAACATTGATACATGTAAAATTCCCTGTCCCCTAAAAATGCTAATTTTTAAATGGATGTAGATAAATGAAACTTTCAAAATTCCAATCAAGAATTAAAGTATGTTTACAACTTCCAAAACTGGCTAAAATATCTTCCCTTCCCATTCTGTTGACCAAGGAAAAGAACATAGACATAAGTTCTTCTCAGATTTTTCAAGTTGGTGAATAAAAATATGGACAAAATGTATTGCTCTACAATATTTTCAAAACTTTTAAATACAATTAGCATTCATGTATGAATCTCATCTTTCAGGAACGTTTGAACTGTCATCAGAATCAGAGGAAGACATATATGAAGTGATAAATATAAGCAAGATCAAAGCCCACACCCCTAACCTTAAAGTGGTCAATCTCTATGGGATTACATTTCTGGATGACACCCACATTGAACTCTTGGCTTCCAACTGTATCCACATTGAGTGCCTGGCCTTAAACTTTTGTCTCCGGGTGAAAGGCAGCTCCTTCAAGAACCTGATTCAGCGTTGCAAGAAACTGAAAACGCTATTGCTACACCATGCAGGTAGGATTTTGAGAATGAAACCTCAAATTAAATCAAATAAAGTTTAGATTTTTCAATTGCAACGGTATAGATTAGAAACTAGAAATGGTAATGTCCTGGTTCAAATCTTTGTTGATACTTTTCACTGAATAGATTCAGAAGTCCTCTTGCCACTGAGTTATTGGCACAGTGTTGTAGATTTGTTAGTTACAGGCACAGAGTTGTAGGTTAGTTAGTTATAGGTACAGTATTGTAGGTTAGCTAGTTCAAGGAAGAGTATTGTAGGTTAGTTAGTTAAAGGAAGAGTATTGTAGGTTAGTTATAATAATAATAATAATAATAAAATGATAATTTATATAGCGCTGTATCCCAGCAAGGAGCCAGGCTCACAGCGCTTTACATGGAAATAACAATACATATATCAATAAAAAGAAACATTCATATCATGTTAACAATACGCTATACTCAATACATTATATATAGTTAGTTATAGGCACAGTATTGTAGGTTAGCTAGTTCAAGGCACAGTATTGTAGGTTAGCTAGTTAAAGGCACAGTATTGTAGGTTAGTTAGTTAACTCCGGAACAACGCTCCCATCGTTGATTTCAAAATGACGTTTCTGCCAGATCAACGATGGCAGCGTTGATTTATTAAAAGGGAATAGTTTCGTTTCTTTACATAGCTATTTAACTAAAATTAGTTTTAATGTATTCTAGAATGATTTCCCTTGAATTAAAAAGTCGGAAATCGATTGTTTGAACGTGTTTTCACCACGAAAGAAGCGTTTGAAAGGCTTGTTTTCATTTTCGTTTTTACGTTTGTTTACAAACATGGATATTCAACTAGCTCATCTGGTTATTGATCTAATATTATTCTAAATACTACGATGATAAACAAGAACAAGGTATAGTTTTTTAAAATGATTATTGAGATATTAATTTTAAATTGCCGATGAAACATACGCTTCGTCTTAGTGCTAGTACTAGTAGTAGTAGTTGATAAAAAAAATAAGTTGACAAGTCATCCGTTGATAAACATCATGTCCCACCCACGTTTCAAATCTTGATGAATATTTATACTACAAATAATAATATTGACTATATGTAATGTAATTTGAAAGCTGCTAAACTTTTCACTAAAACTAAGTGCAGTTTTAGATATAATTTAAAACAATTTCTAGTTACAATATGTATAGCTTCAAGTTCCATTGTAAACAGTTCAATTTTTTGTATAATTTTCCAGTGTGGGTGACCATGGATAATGAGCTCTAATATTATATTTATTTGCTTATTTGAAGTGACATTGTTTCTATTTGGTGCAAAAATGAATATAGTTTCTAAAAAACACTACTTTATTACATTTTAGATAAAAATCTAAATTTTAGTGACTTTGAATGAGGTTTTGTAAAAAAAAAAAAAAAAAAATTTTAAAAATAAAACTTTATTTTCATTACAACAAAATCATATTATTTTATGGAAATAAGGTAAGGAGTCTGTGTTGCCTAAAAACATCATTCTTTTTCCTTTAATTCAATACCAAATATATCATTATCTGTTAAAAAATAAAAAAAGTTATTAACATTTTAAGATGGCATGGTAGCTCGCGATAAATTTCCAAAATAGATAATTCCGTCAAAACGTGAAAAATAATTACGGAGAAAAAGAGTTAAAGGCACAGTGATGTAGGTAAGTTAGTTAAAGGCACAGTGTCTTAGGTTAGTTAGTTAAAGGCACAGTGTTGTAGGTTAGTTAGTTAAAGGCACAGTGTTGTAGGTTAGCTAGTTAAAGGCACAGTGTTGTAGGTTAGCTAGTTAAGGGCACAGTGTTGTAGGTTAGTTAGTTAAAGGAAGAGTATTGTAGGTTAGTTAGTTATAGGCACAGTATTGTAGGTTATCTAGTTCAAGGCACAGTATTGTTGGTTAGCTAGTTCAAGGCACATTGTTGTAGGTTAGCTAGTTAAAGGCACAGTTTTGTAGGTTAGTTAGTTAAAGGCACAGTCTCTTAGGTTAGTTAGTTCAAGGCACAGTATTGTTGGTTAGCTAGTTCAAGGCACATTGTTGTAGGTTAGCTAGTTAAAGACACAGTTTTGTAGGTTAGTTAGTTAAAGGCACAGTGTTGTAGGTTAGTTAGTTAAAGGCACAGTGTCTTAGGTTAGTTAGTTAAAGGCACAGTGTTGTTGGTTAGTTAGTTAAAGGCACAGTGTTGTTGGTTAGTTAGTTAAAGGCACAGTGTTGTAGGTTAGTTAGTTAAAGGCACAGTGATGTAGGTTGTTGCGTCTGGGTTCTGGATACAATGTTAATAAGACAGACTCTTGTCAAAGATCATAAGTTCTTTATTGAGATATAAATTCGTCACTATATGCATTCCACTGCAGTCCATACAGCCATCGAGACATCACAGCATAGGCATACAGGCTCACAGTCTTCACAGTGCTCGAGCAACCTCGATAACACACTGTCTCAACAAACACAGCCCTGGCCTAACGTCCACACTCTGACGTTACTAGTCTCTCCGATGTTTTTTCCACTCTCTCTCACACACTACACAGACCCACACTATTTATAGTCCATGCGCGCACTCTCAAGTCATTGCCTGACATTCAAAAGTCCGTCAACTGAACAGAGTTCATAACATTGTTACCACAACTCACAATAACTCAGAACAACTCATTGACAGTGATTCTCATACCTTGACATATCCCCCCTCTTCCGTTAGATTCTACTTGCTAGTAGAATCTCACAACCAAAACAAGTCAGGGTATGGAATCACTAAACATTCATAACACATCATGAAAATAATTGGCCTTAATACATGGAACAACATCATATACATACATCATATTCATAATCCCTTAATCTATTACATCATGGAAAACATACTACTGCCGCTTTAGCAAGTGGAAGCAGTCCTCTACTCGAATTACATAGTTACATAGTCTCAAAAAATAAGTCATTTTAGCAGCAATAACAAACAAAATTTACACATGCGAGGTCTTACATTATTAGACATAAGTGATAATCAATTTTTATACCAATATACCTATACAATATATGTATCTATATATACACCCGATCTCAGGTGACAAAAAAAATTATATCTATACAAGATCTCAGGGAAAAAAATAATTAATATGTACAAGATCTCAGGAGAAGAAAAGAACCCCAAGAACAACATATTATTACAAATTACAACATTACCAATCAGGCAAAACAAAAAATGCTAGTACTTGTCCACCTCATGGGACCTTTTAACGAGCAACCACTCCTCTAATAATTTCTTTACTGGGACCTGTGCTATTGGGATCTCTTATCCCACTATAGCCACAGTCCTATTGGGATATAAATACAGCCCGCCATTCCTGCCACCAGGAACTTGGTTAATTGTATTACCAAAAACTGCCCATCACTCCTGTTGTACAGGACGTAGTAAATTATATCTCAGTACAGCTTATCTCCCCTGCCATACAGGTCTGGCTAAATACTAGTTCATGATCCTCATCATTGGCATAACTTACATTTTCATTGTTTAAATAATCAAATTCATAACATATATACAACATGAATATTCAAGATTACTATATTAACAGGTTACACAGCTTGCTTTAACTGACTCTACTGGTTCCTCAAATAAATTCTTACGATATTTATTCCCGGATTGCCTCCAGCATGAGGTAATCTTACAGGGATAACCACCTATCCAACTGCAATATTTCAGCATGATTGTATTTAACCCATTACAATCACTTATATCGCAATCATGTGTATCTATCAATACATACTGCCTATGGAGATAACAATTTATCTATCCAACACCACCGGTTATCCTTATCATAATAACCATCATATATACTCACAATGATCCGCAACAAAATTTTAAAACTCTTCATACACAATATTTTAACACCTCATAATCTCATGGAACTATCAACATTATTAATATATCATGAGCTCTCAATGACCCACATGACCGTTCTCTCTTTCGCTCTTCGTAACCCGACTGAAACGTCACCCTGTCCTTTTTCCAGTCAAGGTCTTTTGACTCAGTCTCGCTGTCCAAGTCCAAATAAACCCGTGTTTGACCTGCACTGACTTTGGAGGTCATAACCATGTCCTTTGTCTGCCTGTATCTCCTGGTCGCCGTAACTCGACCGAATTTTGCCTATTCACTGATCACAACTCACTGCCTACTTTACTCACTGCCGAGATAAAAAGTCTGCAATAATGTTATCTTCCCCTTTAATGTAGTCAATGTCAAAATTGTACTCTTGTAAAATCAGGGCCCATCTTGCAACCCGTGAATTTTCAAATTTAGTCGCATTTAGGTATTTTAACGCTTGGTGATCACACTGGAGCGTGAATTTTGCACCCATTAAATAGTATGATAATTTCTGGATTCCCCATACTATGGCCAAGCATTCCCTCTCAATTGTTGAATATCTCGTCTCCCTATCCATTAATTTACGACTGATATATTTAACTGGATGGAGTATGTTGTCTCTCTTTTGCATCAAACACGCCCCTAATCCCGTCATCGACGCATCCGTGCGAACTATGAACTTATCCTCAATGTAGGGGAGAATCAAAATAGGGTTATTTGTTAAATGGTTTTGGATTGTCTCCAATTATGCTTGTTGGCATTCGTCAGTCCAACATATATTATTCGGTCTACCTTTCTTTGTTAGGTCTGTCAATGGTTCTGTTAAAGTTGAAAAATTCGGTATAAATTTATTATAGTAAGATATAAGGCCAACTAGTCCTCTTACTTGTCTCTTATTTTTGGGACGTTCTATTTTCAACACTTTATTTATATTGATCAGGTCCGGTTTTAAGAGACCTGTCCCGATTCTATGTCCCAGAAATTCGATAGATTCCTTCCCTATCTCCATCTTAGATGGTTTGATTGTAAACCCAGACTTTTTAAGGATTTCTAAAACCTCTCTAATAATTATTATATGTTTCTCCCAATCGTCTGTGTATATACAGATATCGTCAAAATAAGTAGCTACCTGTTTTATTCCTTGGAATAACTTACTGACTATCCTATTAAACGTCGCTGGAGCGGTCGCCAACCCAAAAGGCATGAAATTGAAATGGTACAACCCCTCAGGGCCTTGGAAAGCTGTGTATTCCTTGCTTTCTTCTTCAAGGGGTATTTGCCAGTACCCCTTTGTCAAGTCTAATTTCGTAAAATATTTGGCTTTATTCATGTGCTCCAGGAGTTTATCTTGATTTGGTATCACCTCTGCTACTTTTTTTGTTATTGCGTTCAACTTCCGATACTACGCAAGTCCGAATCGACCCATCTTTCTTTTTAATTAGTACTAAAGGGGAGCAATACGGGGACCGTGATTCTTCTATTATTCCCAGTCCCAACATCATCTCTATTTCCTCTTTTAGGTTTTGTACCATATGGACAGGTATTGGATACGGCCTTACGGTAATAGGTTTATGATCTAATAACTATATTTTATGCATACCCGCCGATGCTTTCCCGGGAATATCTGAAATAATTTCTTTGTATTCTTGCATCAACTCGTCAATTTGTTTTTTCTGCATTTCGGTAAGTTCGTTACTAATATTGATGCCTGAAAATATTAATCACCGGAATGTTAGTTAAAGGCACAGTGTTGTAGGTTAGTTAGTTAAAGGAACAGTATTGTAGGTTAGTTAGTTAAAGGCACAGTGTCTTAGGTTAGTTAGTTAAAGGCACAGTGTTGTAGGTTAGTTAGTTAAAGGCACAGTGTTGGTGGTTAGTAAGTTAAAGGCACAGTGTCTTAGGTTAGTTAGTTAAAGGCACAGTGTTGTAGGTTAGTTAGTTAAAGGCACAGTGTTGTAGGTTAGTTAGTTATAGGCACAGTACTGTAGGTTAGGTAGCTAAAGGCACAGTGTCTTAGGTTAGTTAGTTAAAGGCACAGTGTTGTAGGTTAGTTAGTTAAAGGGACAGTACTGTAGGTTAGTTAGTTAAAGGGACAGTATTGTAGGTTAGTTAGTTAAAGGCACATTGATGTAGTTTAGTTAGTTAAAGTTACATTGTGCTAGGTTTGTTTGTTAAAGGCACAGTGTTGTAGGCTAGTTAGTTAAATGCACAGTGTCTTAGGTTAGTTAGTTAAAAGCACAGTGTTGTAGGTTAGCTAGTGAAAGGCACAGTGTTGTAGGTTAGTTAGTTAAAAGCACAGTGTTGTAGGTTAGCTAGTGAAAGGCACAGTGTTGTAGGTTAGCTAGTGAAAGGCACAGTGTTGTAGGTTAGTTAGTTAAAGGCACAGTGTTGTATGTTAGTTAGTTAAAAGCACAGTGTTGTAGGTTATTTAGTTATAGGCACAGTGTTGTATGTTAGTTAGTTAAAGGCACAGTGTTGTAGGTTAGTTAGTTAAAGGCACAGTGATCTAGGTTAGTTAGTTAAAGGCACAGTGTCTTAGGTTAGTTAGTTAAAGGCACAGTGTTGTAGGTTATTTAGTTATAGGCGCAGTGTCTTAGGTTAGTTAGTTAAAATCACAGTGTTGTAGGTTTGTTTGTTAAAGGCACAGTGTTGTAGGTTAGTTAGTTATAGGCACAGTGTGATAGGTTAGTTAGTTAAA
The DNA here is from genome assembly GCA_002072015.1 of Radix auricularia. NCBI lineage: Eukaryota > Metazoa > Mollusca > Gastropoda > Lymnaeidae > Radix > Radix auricularia. The sequence goes on along the minus strand of MUZC01001936.1, from coordinate 32,076 downwards.
AGCACAGTGTTGTAGGTTAGTTAGTTAAAGGCACAGTGTAGTAGGTTAGTTAGTTAAAAGCACAGTGTTGTAGGTTAGTTAGTTAAAGGCACAGTGTAGTAGGTTAGTTAGTTACAGGCACAGTGTCTTAGGTTAGTTAGTTAAAGGCACAGTGTTGTAGGTTAGTTAGTTAAAGGCACAGTGTTGTAGGTTAGTTTGTTAAAAGCACAGTGTTGTAGGTTAGTTAGTTAAAGGCACAGTGTTGTAGGTTAGTTAGTTAAAGGCACAGTGTAGTAGGTTAGTTAGTTAAAGGCACAGTGTTGTAGGTTAGTTATTTAAAGGCACAGTATTGTAGGTTAGTTAGTTAAAGGCACATTGTTGTAGGTTAGTTAGTTAAAGGCACAGTGTCTTAGGTTAGTTAGTTATAGGCACAATATTGTAGGTTAGTTAGTTAAAGGCACTGTGTTGTAGGTTAGTTAGTTAAAGGCACAGTGTTGTAGGTTAGTTAGTTAAAGGCACAGTGTTGTAGGTTAGTTAGTTAAAAGCACAGTGTTGTAGGTTAGTTAGTTAAAGGCACAGTGTAGTAGGTTAGTTAGTTAAAGGCACAATGTTGTAGGTTAATTAGTTAAAGGCACAGTGTCTTAGGTTATATGCTTTTATATCAAAATTAATATTATTCGATTTTACTTCTAGTTAGTCTAAGATGGAAAATATTTCTTTTTTAGGTATATTATTTAATGAATGGTATTTTATATTTGTTATAAACTTCCTATTTTCTCGACAGTTTAAAACAAAATTTAATGCTAAAAAGTAGCACAAAACGCTACATGTTAAAAAAAAGTATCTGGTCTGTTAAGAAATTTATTTTTTTTAGCTCAAAGGGCTTTGTTACATTAAAAAAAGGTTAAAAACTAGAAAGAATGTTATAACACAACCACTAAACCATGTCCCAGCACACATGTTCAAAACCACTGCCTACAATATGGTCTTGGCCAATACACCACTGTGTGCATAGGTATAACCTTTCAAACCACGGATGCCATAATGCTCAACTGTTAGTTTCCTTTGTCTCAGGTGAACTTTAAAAAAAGAATATGCACAATAAAAATGGGCCATCTTTGACTTTGTTTGAATAGCTAGGGAATACCTGACAACTGGAGCTGTTTGTGATTTTTACACCTGTTTCAAGGGCATCAAAACAGTATATAAGATTATGCATTTCGCAGCTTTGTGTTACAAGAACATTTCAAAGGAGGGAATGTTGTCATTGGTTGCCCTTTTATTATTCACAGGGAACTTTTTTTTCTCTTACAGAAGATAACCCCAGAACAAATGCTTTTTATTTTAAAATTTTAATTGCATTAATTTATCTAAGACCAGACCTTACTGTCTTGGTAAAACCTAATACAAATACATATTTACATCAACTAGCGAGTGAAAGAAGAACCATAGGCAGTTCCAAGAGTCAATGAGGACTCCGTAAGCTCCCCCACCCCTGCCCTCAGCGCACAACTACTGTACTTAGAATTCCCCAGCTGTAATTAATGAGGAAATGTGTTACGATAAATGCCCGTCCCACGCGCGAGCACCCTGGGAATCGATTAGTGAATAGACACAGCGTATGGTCACTCAAATAATATTAGTTCTATAGCAACGGTTCAAAAATGAAATTATTAATTTTTTTTTTTTTTTACACAAGTATAAATGTAAATGAGAAGTCAATGCCCGGACTGATCGTGTCGCACACAAAAGCTTCCAGAAATCATAAATTTTCCTCTCAAATCAAGCCAGCATTGTGCGGCTTATGGTGATTGCTCTATTTTAGGAAAACAAATCCTGTATTGGGAAAACATGAAGCATTACTGTAGAAGTGAAATGTGTGCATAAAGTATAAACTTTCTTAGGAGTATCTCTCGTTTCTCCTCCCCCAATCCCGATTTTACACTATTTCATCCAGCGTGTATAAGGTAACACCTACGTTTTATACCAATGATACACCTCCATTAGCCGTGGTAAAGCAACACATTTTCTTAATCTAGCTATGCGGTGTAAAGTTCAATTTGAACATAGCGTCTTTGTGTAGCAGCATACAAAGGTCACGAGTGGGGTTAATGTACTGTAGTTTGCTCACAGCATTGGAGAATTCTCCCAACAGGTTTGGTACGAACAGCGAAAGCCATCTGTACGTTGACTTTGACCTCTGAGAAGTTACCTGTTGGTAAACCGTAAACCGACTGGTAGATTATGATATCTCTCATCGGCGATGCATTCGTCAAAACAAGGTCGATCACGTTCACCCCACTCCCAAATGTCTTCATCTCTTAATTAAGTTTTTTCCGCCACCGACTCGAAGCAGCGGTCGATAGCTTCAATCTGGCGGTCCTCCATTCGGCAATAAATCTCATTATTCGCCGGCCATTTCAACTACTGCTAATCATCTTGTACCATGTGTCGGGGGGGGGGGGCATATTAGAGCAGTTGGTGGCGTAGTTCACTAGAGATTCATTCCCGAAGGCTCAATGCCCTACTACCGATTTGTTGTCACTGGTGGTAATTTAGTAATGGAAAGAAAAACGGTTGTAACAGGTGTGTTGGGGCTAATAATTGTTTTAGATTCTATCATCCGGAAATAATACTTTTGTATAGAAAATTGTTCGGCTATAAATTAAGGCTATCACACACGCATTTATGGCCTGATCGAAAACTCCCCACCCTCCCACCCCCTTTTCATCCAGAAAACTGGGCGTGTCTAATCGGATGGGGCTTTTACTACTCATGTAACTGTTGGAATGGCGTAAACGGGGGTTCAAAATCCATCACAAAAATTTTAGAAGACATAATTGGCCGAGGATGTTGAGTTGATAATCACTTAGCTGGTCTACCTACGGCTGTAGCTAAGATTAAACGCTAAAATGGGGGAAAAGAACAGGCAGAAAATAACTTTCAATTTTGTTTTAAAACTGTTTCATCTGGGAATTGAATCCACGACTTTCCGCGTGCAAGGCGGACGTGATAACCACTACACTTACGAATCATATTTTATTCTGTGAAGGAACCACGCAAGTGAACACAAGAAGCATTGTTGCCACACGCCCTCCACCTTTTTTTCTTTACATCCCACTCCTCTTGCCCACTGTGATCTTTCGGGGCTCATGGTCATTTGCACATGGCCATGTACATGAACTATATATAAAGACATGACATACACATAATTATGTTCACTTACAATGAGCAATAATCTTCTGTACAGAAGGAGCGTTTGTAACATATAAGCTGTAACTGTAAATATCTTTGAATTTTCGTGTTAAAATTTTTCAAACTTCTGTCATTTCTATATTTGTATTTGGAAGTTTTAAAATAACCATTTATGTTGATTTAAATGAAATCATTACAACTTTGTTAAACAGGTGTTGAGGATGACCACATGACCAGTGTGCCCTGGGAGACCTCTTCCATTCATGAGCTTGACCTCACATCCACTGAGTTATCTGCTAACTGCCTGGAAAATATCCTACTTCGTATGCCTGGATTCACATATTTGGCCCTGGGCTATTGTGAATTCTTTAATGACAAGGTATGTTAACTAGGGGTGTGCCGGAATCCGGTTCCGCCGGATTTTGCACTATCCGGTGAAATCCGGTTCCGCCGGATTTACATGTATCCGGAACAACCGGAATATACCGGATTTTGGAATTTGCCAGATTTTGCGACTCACCGGATCATAATCTGAAATAAAAGTAATTCTCTTTCCCGAATTCCACCCGATCACGATACATTAATCGATTGTTTTGAGCGTTGAGCTTGTTTAATGTTTAATATTCCGAACATACCAGAGGCTAGAGTCAGCACCGCTAATAGTGGCCAATCGGCCCAATCCCATACATGATAGTGCGGGGATGAGTAATTATTATTCGTGACGTCATCTTAACCGCAATCACCAATGACGTTGTAACAGAAATAATAAGCAACTATACTGCCCAAGCGCCTGGCCGCCAGCCCGCCACCTTACC
>MUZC01001935.1:4179-21531 GCA_002072015.1 Radix auricularia | reverse complement strand
GAAATTTTAAACATATATTAATTTAAATTACGTTTACTACTAACATAATATTAAAGAACCCATTAAAAAACACGTTATTATTTAACTTGAATTATAAGCATTGCAAATGTAAAAGAACAACTTACAAAATATGAAAAAAAGAGTGCGCAACATAAACGGAAAAACGTCAAAAAATTAAAATTATAACTGGCAAAGTAAAAGTTATAAGAAATGTATAAATATCACCATCAAATAAGCCATAAAATTGTCAAAGGCAATAACAGTCTGACACTAGCTATCAAACATTTAACATTTTATTTTCATTCAATTAAATGTATTTTTTTCTTCTATTGATGTGTTAAATTTATTTAGAATTGCATTTAAAACCTTAAACCGAATTAATAAAAGTAATAATTAATAGTTACTAATTTAAATGTTAATTTTTTAAAAGACTATAACGTTATTCTTAGATTTTTTTAGTATAAATATTTATTTATGTTTTTTAAATGTCAGTACGTTTGTTAAAGTTAAGTATTAACTCTTATTTAATATTCATGTATATTTATTTTTGCTAAATGTAAAACAAATAATAAAATATATAATGTATGGTACCAAACATTTCCTGTATGATTATTGTTTCAATGTCAACTTGCTATTTAGCCTATGTTCAATAGTATTGTAAACTCAAAACTACGTCCTGAAAAATAAACAAACAACCTATAGTAATAGATGGAGAGGTTTTGAAAAAAGTAAAAAAGTATATATAAAAATATTTAAAAAACAATGTTACACACTCAATAATGCAAAAGTAAATTTGTTCAGGCTTTGAAAATAATACATGAATAAAAATGAACCAACATTCAATTATATGGGAAAAAAATAATACGTTTTAAAATACTCACTGTATAATCATCTTTATTTTAAAATGTTCTACGTCTAGGATGTATTGAAATTATGAAGAAACATGAATTAAATTTCATCAAGAGAAATGTTCCAAGTAAACTGCTTGTATTTTAAAGTTTTTTTTTTTAATTTTTATTTTTATATTATTTGTATTGAAACATTTTTTTCACAATATGTGTATGGGAAATTAAGTAAATTAACTTTGCCCTTAAATTTTTAGGTCATAATAGACCTGTGCGACGCTCGAGCCTCTCTCTTACTGTCCACTCTCACACCTTGTTCTATTAATCAACTTGTCTAGACTGACCCAAAATGATATCTGACCACTATGGCGTGATCAGAAGTCAATAGAAACATCTTCCCCCCGTTAACAAGTATTAACTCAATCACACGCACACATTGATTCTCATCACACGCACATGTAAATACATTTTACTTATATTACATGAACATGAACAATCGATTTGAAATGAAATCATCCGTGTTTTTAAAAATGTATGGTATTCTACATATATTTAATATTAAATGGGTTAATTAAAAAAAAATGTTAACGAAGTGCATGTTGACGTCACTTGTATTTATAGAGAAATAAAAAAATATTATTTTTTTAAGAGTGCTGTCGTCAATAATGCCTATGACTCTGGTTAATACTGAATCTAGCTTAGCCATAGCAAATATGGTAATTTGAGTGATTTATGACACATTTTCAGACATATACATTTTTAATATAAGTTTAAAGAAAATATAATACATATTTACATATTTGTGTGTGAGGTAATAAATGCTATAAGGCATGTACTGAAAATAAAAATATGTTCTATTAATTCAGAAATAATTGAGACGATTTTGATAAATTAGTTTTTATACTAATCAATTGATTCCGATTATGTGTGATTCATTAGTTCTTGAAAACCGTTAAGTCGCCATGTCTCCATGGCTCTCAATTTTTATTACGTAACATACCAGATTATGTTTCCTATGCAAAGAACACAAAAGAAAAAAAAGTGTTTAGGAAGGAACAACGTCATAAAAAATACAAAAAGAAAAGGAAAAAAAAAGGAAAAACAAGATAATTTGGGAAATGTATGCAAGTAATCAAAACATATATTAATAATACAGATATTGAGAGAAGCAATCATTCAAATATGAGAAGCAAATTCAAAGTTATTTTTAAAGATTTCAGAGTAAACCAAGAGCTTCAATACGTCACTGGAAGGAAAAGGCTCATAATATAAAATATTATTGAATACATCAAATGTGTTTCCTATAATTGTATTATTTTCCATTGAGGCATTTTTCAAACTTTCTTAAAAATATTAACTTTAACAAAGCTAAGCAATTTTAACGGAATTTACTGTTCCACAAAATTCATTTACTTGCTGCTTCTCATCATTCGGCTTCATCACTGTGATATATCTGATGCTAAGAAAGACAATGTTTAAAGAAATCATTAGGAAAAATTGTGTTGAGATTTCTGTAACAGCAAAATGTAATATTTAAATCATTGATTAAATTTGACGTTATCTTGAATAATAATGATATTGTGTATTATTTATCATTTTCACAATGTTAATGTAATATATTGGGATTATTCTTAGGGGAACTCACTCTTGTATTACTGTAGTTTTATATTGTTTGAGTGATGTCCCTTGTTTATTATTGTTTATGCTCTTCAGTGTTTAAAGTTAAGTTAGATTTATAGAATTAAATGGAGTAACCTTCAAGGCCCCATCGTCCGTTGTATTCCTAAATATAAAACCACTCAATCCACTTCATTGGCGACAAGGATTAATCATCCATTAAAAAAGAGCATATGGTGACTGAAGAAGAAGCTTTTTCCCCTACTACTATTATGGAAGATTATTTAACAATCCACCAAAATTTCATGCATCTACCTACTCGGGAAATAGCTAAAATTTTTATATACCACTTAAAAGGATATAAAAAAAAAGTTGTTTGGGCTCCGCCCCAATGAGTGTGAATTTCAAAATTCTCTGACGCAGATTTTCTACCAACATCCCAAAGAATCATGCTTTTACCTACTTGGGAAGATAGAGAATGAATGATGAGTCAGTGAGGGCTTTGACTTTTATTAGTATGCATTACTTATTTTTTATTAAATTTAAAAAAAAAAATATATAGTTTACATACATTCTTTATTTTGATCTAATTTTTATGAATTAAAAATATTTTAAGCGATATGTAATGGATAATATTGTAAAACAAAATGTCAAGATATTGTTTTTTTTCCCGCAGACTATATATTTATGTGTATATATACATTTTAGACAGTTAAAGGCGTAGAAGTATACAAATATTGCTAGGTTTACAATTCAAGCAAAAAAAAAACAACAAAAATTTAGAGAATGGGCTAAGCCAAACATAAAAAACAAAAATGTCATTTATGACCTTAACTATCATCAGCAAAAAATATAAAGGGGATACTGTTTTCAATAGAGTTATGAAGCCCCTGCTTTTTGACATTTTGCCAAAACTTTACGATGACATAGCTAGGGTAACATTTCTATCTAAACGACAAAGGAAAAAAAATAATTTTTTTTTATATGTTTGGTTCTTCATCCATAGCATAACGGTCCATCATCAGTAGCTATGAAAAATTAAGTTCTTTAAAAAAAAAAAACAATCATTAGGCAAATGTTAGCTTAGATTGTTGAATAATACTTTAATACATTGATAATTTTATGTTCAAATTAGCTTTTGACATATAGAACCATATTTTTAAATAAATATTTTGTCAAAATAAATATACACTTCAAAAGAGAACAGCTGAGTTCTGTACTCTTCAGAAATGTTCATACATAGTGCAAATAAATGGATGAAATAGTAAACAAAATATGAGCCACGAAAAAAAGACTTTACACAAGACAACAACACACGTTTACATAAGACAACAACACACGTTTACACAAGACAACAACACACGTTTACACAAGACAACAATACACGTTTACACAAGACAACAACACACGTTTACACAAGACAACAAATCACGTTTACACAAGACAACAACACACGTTTACACAAGACAACAACACACGTTTACACAAGACAACAACACACGTTTACACAAGACAACAAGACACGTTTACACAAGAACAATGTTTCGATTTGAGAAATGTACAATTAGGTTTAAATACGATGCACCACTCTAAATTTCCACTTTCTCAAATGGGGTCATTCGTCATGCTAGCTTCCAACGTCGTCTTTTGGTTTTCCTAATGTCTGCGAATAACATAATAAGACTACGCTTTATTTTTTTAGACATTCGTCTAATGGAAAGCGTTGCTTTTAAAATTGTACACTTTTATAAGATAGTAACGATTATATGTGTGTGTGTCAAAACATAAAATAAATATTTTAATAAGGCATTAAAATATTATTGTTATGTTATCTTAAATTTAAATAAATATAGCCAAACGTAAGAAAACATAATGTTGTAAGCAGTGATAAAATCTTTATTTCCGAGAGGAATAAACTTAGTGAACGAAAATTGGAAACAAGGAAAAATAATTAAAATTATTATCATAGAAAAGAGATGATGAAGTTACCAATGATGAAAACATATTCGAAAGAATAGAGATAACCGAAAGACATTAGAGAGACGTTATATTGAATTTCAGGAAATTTGGCCGTCAATTAGGTAACGTGAAAACGGCAGGAAAAGAACCAATATCAGAATGAAAGTAAAAAATGAAAGACCACCGACAAATCCTGCAAAGACGAAGCACAGATTAAAGTTACGTTTTATAGAAAAATCTTTAATGTGTAATGGCAAGGTGTGAAAGGTTAAATCAAATATTTTTCAAATGAGAAAAAAAACACACCAATATACTTTAAAAAATTACCCTGCATATCATCAGGAAGCACTTTGGAGTGAAAAGTTTGCTGCATGTTGGCCAGCCCGTATCCATATTATCAGAAGACAGCCAGTTATATTACAACACTAAGCACCACCGCTAAATGTTTAATGTAAACGCTTCTTTTTAAAAATTACTTCCAGTCCATTGACAACTATATATCTACCAAAATTACTCTTTCATTTCATGCATAATTTTATTATTTCCTAAAGCAAGAATAGCTTTATATTATAATATATGTTTTTAGTCTTTTTTTAAATTTGTAACTCATAGACAAATGTGTAAATTGACTGAAGTGTTTCGTGTTTAGATAAACAATTCTAGTTTTACGTTTGTTTTTCTATACTATATTAGTAATAGTTCTTGGTATTTTTATATACATATTGATGTAGTCTGTCGATATTATGGCGAGGAGGCTGTTTATCCTCAAAATAGCTTTTCTGCTAGTACCAAGTAAGTGAATTTATTAGTTAGAATAATTTATTAACTTCAGTTCCTTCAAGTTATCATAATCTATACCTGGTATTTATATTTCAAAGATCACCCCGTGTATTTACGTACCCTTTCCACAACTTGAATAATATAATATATATATATATATAGATTAGTCAAACTATAAAACATAAGCAAAGAAATTGTAAAATATCCTTTATACTCATCTCTGTTTTAATATTTTTAGAAGCCAATGTAGCTTTTCAATGCATATTTTATGGAACCGTTTCTGATAGTTAATAACGTATGGGGTAGCAATTGAAAATGAACTGCTGTAATCGTTAAAAATTAAATTTGGTTTAAGTCATTCCAAAATTAAATTTAAATAATAATAATAATAATAATAATATTAAAGCAAGATGATTTTTAAAAAAAATTATAATAATAAAAAATAAAAATTACATACATAAATTTAGTAATTTTAATTCACATGCTTTATATTCTCCAATACGTTACGTTTATTAGTGATTGTAATATTTTTTTCTAACTTAGTCAAATGACTTGTACAAATAATCATAAGACCAGCAAAGCATTCGTTATTTAGGAAAAAATGTGTTTTGACGTCCAAATCAAACCGTATGTTAAGGCTTGTGTTATGCAAAAACAAATAAATCTATTACATAAGTCGAAATCAGCTAAACGTGATTGCATGTGTTTTTAAATACTAATTTTACTTTCGCTTTCCTGCATCTTAGCCTTTAAAAAATAGTCTAACACATGTCTGGTGTCAAACTTGGAAAATGGATTATATCCTCTAGTAATGTGTGGGTTGGCTATGAGTTGGATGAAAACGTCATTTTCCCTACAAATATCAAAGAATTAGATTTGTCTTTTACTTAATGTTGTAACGGGTAATAAAGCGTTTAGTTAATTAGATTCATCTAAAGACACTGAAGATGCGCAATGTTGAGCCGATTGATTTAAGTTAAGTCTCTTTTCATGTCAAACTTGACGTCCTGGATGTACGTGGAACAGAAATCATAAACTTGAAAGATTGCTACCTGAGTTGGTTGACTATTGGCAAGGCTTTGTATACAGGTGACAATAGATTCTCTTGTGACTCAATCAGAGGTGAAAATATACCAGAACAATCATGTCAAGAACCCCCTGATTCAATCTCAACGTGTCATGACATGATTGATGATCCACTGAAACGTGTCATTCACTGGGTAGTTGGTATTTTGTCCCTTTTAGGAAACTTGATAGTTGTCATCTACAGACTATTAATTGACAGGGCTGTTTTTAAAACAGCGTACGGCCTGTTTGTTGTCTTCTTGGGTGTATCAGATTTTATCATGGGCGTCTACCTATTGATAGTTGCTGGGGCTGACATCTTGCACAGGAACATATACGTTTTGAACGACATGTACTGGAGACATAGTAACATGTGCCAATTAGCAGGCATTCTATCAACATTCTCTAGTGAGACGTCTACCATGTTCATTTGTCTTATTACACTTGACAGGTACTTGGTCATTCGGTATCCGTTTGGTCAACTCAGATTTTCAAAGTCAGGGAAGATAACCTCAATCTGTTTGACACTGATCATTGGTGTCGTGGTGTCTGTGATACCAGCTGTGTTTCCTGGCTGGGAGATTTACTCTAGTAACGGGATGTGCTTGGCACTTCCATTTAGTTCCAGGAGATACTTGGGTTGGGAATATTCGGCCATCTTGTTTGTTGGTCTTAACTTTCTTCTTTTTATCATTATAGCTCTTGGTCAGCTGGCTATTTTTCGGGCAATAATTTCAATGGACAACAAATCCTCCAGCCAGAGAGACAATTTAAGGAAGGCTCAAGATTTCGCTGTTGCTAGACAGTTATTTCTGGTGGCGATGTCCGATTTCTGCTGTTGGTTTCCTATTGGAGTTTTTGATTATCATGTCTCTTAATGGCTACCATGTGAAACCAGAAGTCTACGCTTGGTTAGCGGTTACTGCCAGTAAACTCGGCCATAAACCCGCTTATCTACACATTTCCGATGATTCTAAGGAAAGTAAATCTTGTAATGTAATATCATTTACAAAATACTTTCTAAAACGTAAAATGGGACATTAAACATTTTTATTATGTTATAATCGAAATGTGTAAATTGATAGTAGAAACCAATGTTTTTCTTCTAAAGCCCATTAAATATATTTAACTGATTATTTCGTAAAAATATCATTCCCTGAAAAAGTTGTAATACTATTTTTTTTTTAAATTAGCGTTGTGTAGTTTTACATTCTTATAGTCATTAGGTATTTTCAGAATGTACTTATTCAAAATTGTACTCTAGTATTTAAAAACATAATATAATTTTTAAAAGGAAATATTATTTTGCTAAATTAAAGAAGACTAATAATACGGAGTTTATGTTTTTGAAATTTCGGATAGTGACAAAGAGAATGTGTGTGCACTTACAATTATATGGTAGTATTGATGAAGCTTATAATTTTTTGTGACATGTATAGAAGTAAACATTTTCAAATTAATATTATTTTAATGCTTGTTTAAAAAAAAAATCTAATTTATTAATAATTGTTTTCATTAAGTGTAAATTTAAATAAATATTTTTTAAGACAACTGTTAATACATTATTCCTTTAATGAACCCTATTTTAAAAGAAGTTTGTTTAAATACCGTGTGTGTATGGCTTACCTTACATGTGATGCCTACATTTCACTAAAACAAACAATAAAAATATATGTTTAAATAAAGTTAAATTAATTTCATTGCGGTATGCAGTGAGTAGTACTATTTAAACAAAAAAATTTTTAGTTACAACCATCAAACAAAATTAAACAGCATAAAAAAATAAGATAAATAAATTTGAGATATTAGAAAACATGACCTCGTCTAGTCTAAGAGCAATTATGCATGTTTTTGGCATTACAGCTCTGATAACACAAATCCTCTAGTAACTTATCTACGTCCCAAATACTAATGTGATGTGAAAATAATAAAGCACAATAGACTTCACACACGTAACTACATCAAGGTTTTAAAACGAAAGACTTGATAAACTACATTAGCATGAAGAATTGTATAAACATTGCATAAACAGCTAACAATGATTACAACGCCTCTAAATTGGATATAAAAAACACAAGATAAAAACATTACCTAATCTAGAAGCATAATAAGCATCACACATTAAAAAAAAAGAATTAAAATCACTAAAATCACTCTGCCTTAATAACTACAATGTATTTGGAATTCACCATACTGTTATATTAATGTTAAACTCAATGTTATATTTAGCAGATGTTTTTAAAAATACGTGTTGTCTAAGATGTAGATATTTTAATGAAATAAAATCCGTTTAGAGTACTTTTTTCTTCAAATGTAAACATAAATATATGTGTGATACATTTACATATTTTTCTCTCAATCTATATGTCACTCTCTCTCTCTCTCTCTCTCTCTCTCTCTCTCTCTCTCTCTCTCTCTCTAATATATATAGATATATATATATAGATATATTTATATATATATATATAGATAGATAGATAGATGGATGGATGGAAGGATGGATGGATGGATGGGTGGGTGGATGGATGGATGGGATGATAGATAGATAGATATTACATACACCAATTATATAAATCTTACCTACATTAACTGCATCTAATGCAAGGGTTGATTTAGCGAATACCCTCCTTTAAATAGTATTTTTGAGCAAACTCGATTACAAATTCAGCGAACATTTTTCCAAACCACCATAAAATAAAACATTGCATGATTCAGTGCCCCCGACCAGGACAGGTCCTTCCAACACCACTTGTGCATTTTGGGATCGTGGTAAGACCCTGCACCCCCTGTAAGGGTCTAGGACTAAGCCACAGCCGAAAACACATTTGTTCAGTTTTAAAAGCCTCATTAGAGGATCAGTAAACACCCTGTAAAAACAAAGTTGTTTACTGTAAATTCTTTATATATGAGACAGAACTAAAAGTTTTCATTACATTCAAAACAAACATTTACGGGCTGAAAAGAATTAACTTACATATACTCTAAAATGGCGACGGGCGGGGGTGGGGGTGTGGTCAGCGAACGTCTGAATGAGCTTAGCCAGCTCAAAGATGCAAACAACAACAGACGGTAATGATACATTTATGTAGAAATAAACTAAACTTTCATTTAAATACGGTACATTCGATTAATCTGAAAATGTGATAAAATGCATTGTTAGGTGACACGTGTCTATGTGCAAAATGTCAGGTCCATAGCATGACGGAAGGTTTTAATTTTTTTTCTTTTGTTTGTCCCGTAATCCGACAAACGAACAAACTGCCGAGCAAAGGACGGTGAAGTTAATATAAGGATTTAAAAATGTCAAAAAAGGATTATGAATAGTAGAATATAATATCGTTGTTTTAACGGTTATAGTTTTAACTCTCTCACGTTTGGTCACTTTTTTTTTCTGTTAAATGTACTGAAATTAGTTTCGTACAGTTATTACTTTAAATTTTTGGATTTATCTACCTTGTAAAAGGCGAAAGAAATTTTGAATAATCCATGCTTTCTTGCAGATATACATACACATTGTAAAATTTGATTCTTTTTATATCTATATAGATATAGAAATCAAATTCATAAAAAAAAATCACGCAAATTTTTGCCGATAAATTATGTCTGAAAAAACATCTACGAATGTCTTTTTACCAAAAACGTATGCTAATTTGCCCATGTGGTGAAAAGTATCAAGAAATATTTTTTTTAAAAAAGTAATGTGGTAGTTTACAATTTTTTTTTTTTAATTAAAAATTTTCTTTATTTTTAAAGTATATTTTATAAAGCTTTCTTATTATGTATGCAAATTGCGAAACTAAGAATCCACCTTATTTTGTATTCTTAAACTTAGATATTTGTATCCCAATCTTTCCATTTCGGCTTTATTTATCCTTCTTGATGCGATGTAAATCTAGGCATAATTGTTCAGGTGCACGTTTCCGCAAAACCGGTTAAAACATTGTCTTTTTTTTTAAATTTTCATTTTAGATATATTTTGTCTCTAAACACTTTTTTGTCGCCTAACATTTTTTTAAACATACGCATAAATAATATAAGCGTTGCATGGGGTCCAATGTAATTGTTTGGGATTAAATTGTAGTTGTAGGTTTTTAATTTCGATATTAAATTAACCTAATTGAGTATAAATAAAATATATGAAAATGAAAAATAATATAGTAAATAAATTACATATGTGTATAATGCTATTTTATTTACACTCTTTGTTTATATCATAATAGACGAAATGCTAATGAAGAAATTTTACACACAAAAATGTATTACTGATATAGAACAGATTCTACTGCAATAACGAAAGTTGTTAAGGTAAGACGAATACATTTACCAGTGCCTAGCAATGTAATTGAAATTTTGGTTATGTATTAATTAATTGATAGGTATAAAAGCTTACGTTTGATATGTAGGCCCATGGTTATTGTGAAATGGTTATATAAGGATGAATGTACGTAAGGTTCACACTAGCTCTCATTTTTAAAAAAGATTCACTACATAATTTGAAATATTTTCAAATAAACATAATAGCAACCTTGCTTTTTAAGTACGCTGTATTATTCCTCACCAATTCCCTTTGACTTTTCAATTCTAATATCAGAATCTGGTTGTGCGTCGATTTGTGCTTAGTCTTTGTAAAACCTCATTAATTATTAATATTACTGTATAATGTCAACTATTACGTTCGTAGCACTGGGTGGGATCGCATGTGACTTGAAAAACATAACATTTAAATGTTAAATGATTGTTTATGATTAGAGATCGAAGTCTGACGCTATAAACGTGATATAGAATATGCATGTAATAATCCTTGCTGACATTTATTACTATAAAATCACGCCGAACTGGATCCTTTAAATATGTATATATATTGTTGTTCCAAATTTACCAATGTTGATTAATATTGCATTGCCAAATCTTTTAAATTACGTAAATGTCTAGCATGCCATTCGACTATAGTTGATCATCATTGACACTAAATCTAGTAAACTAGATTGTGCCGGGGCGCCTGCAGCGCCCATTTTTTTATGGCGCCTATGGCGCCAACCTTTTTCAAAAGCCCAATCAACTTGTCCTTTTTTGATAAAAACGAAATATTAAACTTTCTAAAATGTACGCAAAGTATTTGATAATAGGGGTTGTAATTTGCGCAACGATGCACACCGAAAAATGACGTTATCATATTAAATATTTTTTAGAGCGCTAGTCACCACACGATTTTTCCACTGCTGTATACTGTTGCACATCGTTCCTCAGCGTTCCAGTTCCATCCATTGACTTGGACTTTTATATTATTTCTTTTTATTGAAAACACATATGAGTCGTACCGTATGATCATTTCCAACACAAACATTTTATATTTTAAATCCAGCAATCTCTAAAACACTATATCTTATCATTGAATATTACGTCTCTCAATATTTTATTAGCATATTTAATAATACACTTTGCGAGCCATGGCTGCTTCAAAATAAGCATTGATATTTTATCACAATAATATAAATGTATCAACAATGAAACATTCATAAAATTGCTATCAATAATCTGTACTCAGATCTCAACAATCAACATTTCATTATGCAAATTATGTACATGTTAAAATCAAAACATATTATCAGGGCCAGGCACACAATGGTATTTTCGTTAAACGAAAACCTTTTGGAATTTAGTCTGAACCAATTTGGCATTAATCCAAGTGTTTGAAGACCCCATAATTTTTCATTTTTATACCGTATTTTTAACTCCGTCGTAGCCAGTCGCAAGTACGGATGAGAGAGAGGAGGAGAGTGGTGCGAAGTGTTAGTATCACTTCCCGTTAAAAAAACAACAACAACAAAAAAACACCTTTGCTAAAGAAACACGAACGAAGATAAAAATAGGCAAGCAAACCATCTGAGCTGAGCGAGTCTCGATTGACTGGGTCAGTCTAGATGAAGCTCAACACGTGGAAACTGGTACTATATTCAGGCCAGGAAGAGGAAAATGCAGTTCTAATGCAAATAGAAGCACTAATGACTTCTAAAACTGCTCAGAAAGCCCATGGTCCTTGGTCATGTGATAATCACTGCAAAATTTAAGACCAAAAAGCAAGAAGTCACTATTGATCTATTCTAGGTGTACGCTCCTACCCATGTCAGTAAAGTAGAGGACAACGGGGACTTCTGTAATTGCTGAGAACCCTAATCCAAAAGTGTCAAAGGAGCAATTTGATTAAAATCATTTGCAACCTTAATACTAAAATAGGCAGCAACATTAATTAATATGAAGAATTGACCGGATCACTGCCAGGGAGAGATATACGATAATGGTGAAAGGCTAGCAGATATAGGTGCTAAAGATGGACTGGTCATCGGCGGACGACTTTTCATGCATACAAATAACCTCAAGGCAAAATGGATATAAAGAGATGTGTCCACTAGGATGGAGTGAAAAAAAAAAACAATTGAATATCTTAGTTGAATTGCTCTAAAGATTTGCTGACATATGCAATTAGTAATGTGGCAAACAATCAAACGATTTAAAGCATATCTTGAGGTTCCACAATTGACCTGAAGTATAGGCATATTTAAAATAAGAAACAATATTCTTTGAAAATCCAAGTTTATATATGGCAACATATTCGTGTAGCAGTTTACATTTTTAACAGTCTATACAAAAGTTACAAGTAAATAGAACTAAATATTTGAAGGAAAAACTCATGAAAACTCTAGTCAAACATGTTTTTATAGCTACAAATGATGTTGGCTTTAGTTTCTAGTTTTGGCATTTCGATCTCGATTCTAAACTTTCTCTTATGAATCCGTCGCTTTTTTTTTGGACCGCACACCAGTTGGGAATCTTCTGTAACTAGCTTAATATGTCTCTCTACTGACTGGGTGTGACACGAAAAGTGGGCGCAATCTATGCTTGGTGTATCTCCTTCCAGGTTCATGGTGAAAAAGTATCGTCATCAATATCCATTACGATCGGAGGCTCTGTGATAGAAGTTTTCTGGCAATCGATTAGGTATATGTAACTAGTAGCTTCAAAATTGATTACTTGCACACAAAAAGATCTAATTAAACTTGTGCGTTTCTGCTTCCTGGATTTCATTATACGTCTCAGAGCAAACTCGCGTGGTTCTGATTTTTCGTCGGTAAGCAAGAGATTTTCTGGATGAGAACAATAGGCGTTGCATTGAATTACTGGATCAACAACTTTCTTCAGCTCGTCTGTGAGGTAGCGGAATTTCAGTATTGTATTATGGACATGTCGAATGCCATCTTTACATGAAGCAGTAATTTTTACTTCAAACCATGCTGGTGCATAATCTGTTAGAAAAAAGGTAACAATTGTCTTCAGTTTATCCGATGGGCATCTTGTGGCAATATACAGGGGTAGTATTCGATTAGCCGTTGTTAACCACCTTGAATGGTTGATAAGACCAGGATTGCGAAGTGAAAGGCATACATGACAAACGCCAACACTGCCAATTTTTGATCTGTATTTAAGTCGTCAGAATTTAAACCTGACGGTAGAACACAGTTTATTGGTGTGTATTTGACAACGGGAAGCTTCTCACAATCCATCAGTGATTTTCCGATTGTACGAGAAAATCCTTTTGGACCATTGGTATGTCCATCTAGATTTTCAAACAAATGCCTTAACCGTAATTCGTTTGCATGTAGTTGACATACGAACCATTGCAGCGGTTTGTTCAACGCCACTACTAGTAATCGAATGATACCTCCTCGATTGCCTGTATTAGCGACGGTTTTTTCACAACCTACAGCTTTTATACTACTCAGGTCAACATTCTTTTTATTCAAATATGCAATTAACCGCGATATTTTTGCTTCTCCCTATATATATATATATATATATATATTAAATGGAAAAAGCGTAAACAAGGTAAGGGTTAGCCTGACAGGATGTAACAAAACAGTGAACGTTTCGTCAAAGCACCTTTTTTTAAAGGTCTTGCACTACAAAAATATAACGGAGTAAAATTAAAACTTAACTGCGGTGAAATTCAAAGAATCGAAGAAAGTAAAGCTAAGAGATGGCAGAGCGAGTCTATATAGAAAATGAGAGAGTGGTCAAAGCAAACACCACATTCATCCCATGTGGGGCGAGAGTGCCGTGATTTTCTATTGACCTGTTTTCAATACCAGCCAAAGACTGTAACTATATTATTCTAGTAGTAACAATAACACAAATAAAACCATAAAATAAAAATAAAGAATGTCCTAAAATAGAATAATATATTTTTTTCCTTCCTTTGATTGACGTGATGGGTCTGCTCAGTACGCCACGTATTTATGACAACCACAAGTCACAGGAAAAATGGAAACTTAAAGCGCCGCCCATTAGACCGTTTATGAAGTGGTGAATCTCTCTGTTAGAACAACACGTGTATATAATAACAGTTTATATCGACCGCCCATTTCATTTCCCAAGCAAACAAGGAAACAGCTAATAGTGATTCTAAAAGTTTTTTTTTTCTATCTTTAAATATTTGGTGTACTATTTGATTGTGTCTAGTGTGGTTTCCCTAGCCTCCTTTGGTTACACTTCATTGATAGTTTTAATTCAATTTCAATCCAACCATGGAACTTCGACTCATTTTCATCACAATTTTCCTGCAGGTAACATGTAAGTAATTCTTCTCATTGTAATAAATACTTTTTGCAATGTGCGCATCATCTCAATAGTGATGTCATAACTAAAACGTTATTTCCGTTATGAATATTCTTAGTAGTAATACTAAGTGACTACTTTACAAACTTGACGTTAATATACAGCTAAACAACAACAATTTTTTTTTAAATACAGAGATAACGTTTGCTTAACACTTTTCTGAGATACCTTCGTGATGTACCCTTCATTCCGCTTAAAAGAGCTTTTAATATTTTTATTTTTTTATTTTTTTTAATTTACAACAACTTTGAACATATTGCGTAAAATGTTTGACACTACTTTATGAATTTTAAACCTGTACTACGTCAAATGAAATAAAATTTGTAAAGAAATTATGTTTTAAAATTACATAAAAATAATTGCAGACATTTATTTTGTTAATTCAATTGAAAGTAAATGATTTTTTCCTAGGATGATGAAAATTTAAAGAAAATTCTTTATTATACATGATATTGTAATACTTCCTTCGATAATATAAATTGGTGTGGAAAGTTTGATATTTAAAAATGACTTGCGTTGATGTTTAAAAATTATTTTCTTTATTTAAACTCTTATTTTCCCTATAGACATGAAACATTCGACAGATTGGAACTGTGATGAAGGAGACATAGAAATCGCTATGGTCTACGATTGTCGACGAAATTTGCAATTACAACAAGATTTCTTCACTCAGTTCCTTCGCACATTTCAGCCTGTCAAATGGACACGTGACCAATATGAAAAGCAAACTAAACGATTTCATTTGAACATTTTTATGATGACTTACGGTGAAGTTGAAATTAAAGTAATCCAAACTCTAACTACGGAAAATTTTAACGAAACAATATTCAACGAATCGGCTTTACAAATAAACACTTCCACTTGTCCTCAATATTTGCCATTTAAAAATGTTTTTAATGAAACAAGACAAGTGTTAAGTGATGCCAAAAACATTCAACGTAAACTCGCAATATTTAATTTTCATCAAAATATAACTGATGAAATGTCTGATTACAATGTGTCTCGATGGCTTGAGAGTGAACAAAGCCTAAGTTCCGAGATCAAACGGTTGTTTATAATGAGAAATCACAAAAAACATCGTCAAGTAAGAGGCATGTACCTTTTAAATACTAAAAATTTTAATAACACAGAAGATGTGGAGAAAAGCATTGGTCTTATTTGCAACCAGTGCACTACAAAATATAAAGGTTACAAGAGTGATCGTAGTTGTTATTTTGTGAAGGAAGTTGATCAAGGAATGACGATGGAAGAAGCGAATAAGTTGTGTACTAAGACGTGGTTTAACTCACAATTAGTTTCTTTGAATACGCAAAGAGAGCTCGATTTTTTGGCGCCAATCTATGAAACACATTTCACAGATTTATATAATGTTTATAAAAAAAGACATGATTTTTTTCGTCTTCTTTTTTGTCCTTATTGTGAGCCGAATATTTCGTCTTATCCTACATATTACCATTTTAGGAGCTTTGTTGGTCTTTCTTTCAGTAAGACTAATAGCTCCGAAGAATTTACATGGAGTGATAATACTCCATTTATTTTAACGGCCCCTTTGCCCGCGTTGGATGAAAAAAAGAACTGCTTTTACTTGTCACACAATTATTATAAACAAAATGAATCAATAAAATTAAATGGATTTGAATGGAAAAATTGTGACTGTAAAGATAAAATTTTCATTGATATTTTAATGTGTGAATTAACAATTTCTGATAAACCAATGAAACGAATAGATGTAAATGATTTCAAGTCGAAAAAAGAAATGAATTATAATCTGGTATTTTACAGTAGCTTTAAAAGTCTATTGTTCATCCAATTTAAGTATGATCTAATGGATGCAATCATTTTTATTATGAAAAATAGATTAAATCTTGTAGTTACTCAAAGACAACACACAAAAAACTGCTTTGGAGTAGCTAAAACACCTATTGTAAAAAGAAATATAATTAGATCAATTAATCAAGAAAGGAATGCAGTAATTTCAGTTAAAAATAACCGTTGTAAATTAAGTAAATTTGATGTTTGCATTTCCAACCAATCTTTTTGCTCTATTGTTAAAAATAACAAATCAATTTTAAAGGAATCTAATGACATTGAATATGATGTTATATTTATGCGGGCTCCAAACTTAACTGATTACATATGTATATATGAAATAGATTACAATAGACAGCGGCTTGAACATTATAACAATCATCGTTTACAAAACTGTGAACATTTCGTATGTCCAGGAGGATTTGTCAAGTGTCCAGATTCCTACTGTATCCCAGCTTACCTCGTACATGATGGTACTAATGATTGTCCACACGGAGAAGATGAAGATTTCATCAACAATGACATTCCCTTCTGTCGAGGTAAACTAAAGTTTACATTAAGAAATATGTTTGTACAAAAAGACATTTGTGATGCTAAAGCTTTAAAT
>MUZC01001934.1:5006-21167 GCA_002072015.1 Radix auricularia | reverse complement strand
AAAACTCTCTAATGTATTTAATAGTTATAACCCAAATTGTCATATTTGCAAGTGATGTTTGTTTTGAATGTCCTGACAGTACTGTGAATTTTTGTGTCATTGTTATTTTCATTTAGAATGAAGCATTCACCACAATCTCTAGTACATCAATGACGATAATGTTCATATCCATAACTTTCAGTGACAGTTTCAGCGTGTAAATATCTTGGATAAAGTTTTGTTTATTTTCTGTCCTTCACGTACAGAGAATTACAGTTGATGGCTTCACATAGACCATATATCATGTTGTAAAAACTTCTAATAAGTCTGGGTTAATGTCAATGTCTTGTATTTCTGATTAAATGACGTCATCAATTATTCTTGTGTAGTATTGTTATAAACTAAATCAAAAAATGTTAACTCTGTAATCTCCCTTCCTATCAAATGAATGGGATAAAACTGACAAGGTTATTGAACAACAGAATAACTATGTTTAAAAATTACATCAATCACATAATTTTTTTTTGGTTGAAAACACGATCGATGATGTGATCATAATACAATTGTCATGGGGATTAAAATACAAATGTCATGGTCTTTATAATACGCTTGTAATAAGGATCACAATACAATTGTCCTAGTGATTATAATATTTAATAATATTGATATCGTTAACATATTTATTAAAAAATTGATATTATTTTTTTAAGTTATTGATTTTTTAAATTACAAATCATTAACATATGGGAATAATTATTGGCACAGACATGTTTATCATCGATTTTTTTTTCATTTTGTTGTTTAAAAAATCTCTCCATCCTCCCCTTACCACAATAATATTTGATATTACAACTGATTATAAAAGCGATGAGTTTTGAAGACCTAAAAATTAATATTATCTCTGCCAAGAAGAACTATATCACGTGATGTATCTAATTTATTACCTATGCATATTTTACTTCATTATTTGATAGTGTGTTGTATTATCTTCCATGTTGGCAGGCTGGTGGTTTCTAATCTCTAATATCAACAACATAGTTATAACCTGATATTTGCTCGAAATAAATTCTGACTAGCATTTATAAAACACCATTAAAATGCCAATTAAAAGTTTATATATGAATATTTATTGAGTACCTTTGTATCCATTATTGTAGGGAGCGAAATCAAGTGGCATGCC
The DNA here is from genome assembly GCA_002072015.1 of Radix auricularia. Taxonomy (NCBI): domain Eukaryota; kingdom Metazoa; phylum Mollusca; class Gastropoda; family Lymnaeidae; genus Radix; species Radix auricularia. The sequence continues at coordinate 20,008 of MUZC01001934.1, read as the reverse complement.
ACTTGAGAAAAATAAAATTCAATTTGACTATGTCATTTTGGCTTGCATTCCCTCAAACTGTTACACAATCATATTAATAATAAAATATGAAAATAGTTTATTGTTTTAACAATTATAAAATATGACATTAAATACTTATTTCTTCTTTCTAAATTTTATTATATTTTCAAAAGTCAAGTAATAAAACACCAAGACATTTAAATATGAAAAATTATTTTTTCAAAGTTTTTAAAGATTTTTAAATTTACTTTTAAATGTGTTATTTTAATATAAATAATTGCTATTTCTCTCAGTAGATACGTTTTCTCAAGTATATTGAAACATTACTCTTACACGTGTTCGTAACGGTGCTTTGTGGTGCAGCACTGATGTAAACACAAATTAAACTTTAGTACTTTATTAATTTTCTTTCTTAAATGGTAGATCTACATATTTCATTAATCGTTTTATTAAAATAATCTAAATTACATATCTTATCTGTTACAGACGCTCATTTCCTTCAGGAGATTGTTGCGTCCGAAATGGAAGGCATGTAATTCAAAGATACTTATGATAGGTAGTTGTTGAAAATTGCAATTGAGTCTTGCTGAATCTTTAATGAATGGAAAAAAAATTCAAATTTTAGATTCAGGGGTTTAAAAGACATGGAAGGTCAAAGTAGAACGTGAGGGAGCAACGATTGGACATTGCAGACAAACGTAATTTACAGATGTTTATCCTTTCTACTTTTTTGTATTACAGATGATTATTCCTTTTTACGTTGTTGTATTACAGATGATTATTTTTTTCTACGTTGTTGTATTACAGATGATTATTCCTTTCTACTTTCTTGTATTACAGATGATTATTCCTTTCTACGTTGTTGTATTACAGAGGATTATTAACTCTAGGTTCTTATAATACACATTACAATTTCTTTCTACACTATAGTATTACAAAAGCCGCATTGCTCGCTACACGTGGGACGTGGTGGTCGAGAGGTAGCGCTCTCGACTTTCACACCGATGGTCACGGGTTCAAATTCTCACGAAGGTGATGATTTGTTCTCGCGGCCTGAGGAGTCCCCGAGTTACCCAGCTCCGAATGGGTACCTAACTAGACAATAGTTAGGCGGCTGGGGTAATGCGTGGAACCCCTATAGCCGTGGCCTGCGACCGCTGCATCACTTGCCAACATATCATCTCTCATGGTCTGTGGACGCAATTATCTTCTGCATAGAAGGAGCGTCTGTATATCTAAGATAAATGCTACACTCGTGTATTAACTGACTTCTCTTTTTGTACCTATGACTCACTTTATACAAGCTGAGCCCGCATGCCACTCGACCAAAGGGCCCCTAATGTACATATCATAAAGAAATATATAATTAATTACCTTCATAGAAACCATTGTACGTGACATTTGTTTAATAACTTTTATGTATAATATAAAATTGGTCTTTTCAATTTGAAATTTATTTTATTAGAAACATTAATCGCTTAAAACGGTCGAGAGATGCGAGTACTACACTATAATCTAACGGCAACAGGTAAACACACACAATAGCTATGTCAATGACATCCTACACCATAATCTAACGGTAACAGGTAAACACTCACAATAGCTATGTCATTGACATCCTACACCATAATCTAACGGCAACAGGAAAACACACACAATAGCTATGTCAATGACATCCTACATCATAATCTAACGGTAACAGGTAACCACACACAATAGCTATGTCAATGACATCCTACATCATAATCTAACGGTAACAGGTAAACACACACAATAGCTATGTCAATGACATCCTACATCATAATCTAACGGCAACAGGTAAACACACACAATAGCTATGTCAATAACATCCTTCAGATTTAGAAATGAAAGTCTTAACTTGTTATGGAAATAATAATATTCACTTAAATACAGAATTTATAATAAAATAATGTCTTATGTTCTTTCATTAATAAACCCAGCGATGTGATTATGATCCGCCCTAACTTGTGTCTTGTTGACTGATAGGAGTTACTTCTATTCTAGAAGATCATGTCTTGTTGACTGATAGGAGTTACTTCTATTCTAGAAGATCATGTCTTGTTGACTGATAGCAGTCACCTCTACTCTAGAAGATCATGATTTGTTGACTGATAGGAGTTACTTCTATTCTAGAAGATCATGACTTGTTGACTGATAGCAGTTACTTCTATTCTAGAAGATCATGACTTGTTGACTGATAGGTGTTACTTCTATTCTAGAAGATCATGACTTGTTGACTGATAGGAGTTACTTCTATTCTAGAAGATCATTACTTGTTGACTCATAGCAGTCACATCAACTCTAGAAGATCATGACTTGTTGACTGATAGCAGTCACGTCTACTCTAGAAGATCATGACTTGTTGACTGATAGCAGTCACGTCTACTCTAGAATATCATGACTTGTTGACTGATAGCAGTCACGTCTACTCTAGAAGATCATGACTTGTTGACTGATAGCAGTCACGTCTACTCTAGAAGATCATGACTTGTTGACTGATAGCAGTCACGTCTAAAATAGAAGATCATGACTTGTTGACTGATAGCAGTCACATCTACTCTAGAAGATCATGACTTGTTGACCGATAGAGTTAACTTGATTTTAGAAGATCATAACTGACGTCATTTTTTTTTACCAAATAAATACGCCCCACAGCCCAGCCCAAGTTATGACATTGCTAACGTCCGATGTAAAAATTATTGGCTTTTAAAGGGAGCTAGGAGATAGCATTAAGTATAGATTTACAATTATTATATGTTATATATTTCATCATTATTGTTTTATACACTCCCTTTTACAGCTCTATAAATAAACCCATCACTTTGGTGCGTACTGTAGTAAATGTGTTCAATTAAGTCGATTTTTTTAGTGAGTACATAGTTTATATAATGTTAGCAAAGTTGTATGTTGTGTGGATTTTTTTTCAATTTACTTTCTTTGTTATTAAATGTTGGTAATGAAAATGTGTATTCCTGTTAGCGATGCACCACCAAGCACCGGTGCTTTTGAAATTAATAGTATTTTAAATTTTTACTTTTGTTAAACTACATACTTTGGACGATTAATGATTAAAATATTTTTTTCCTTTTAAAAAAACCCCATCCTTTTAACAATATAAATTTTAAGAACTCTCAATGTGAATGTCTTTTGTTTGTTAGCTCTTTCTATGATTGTAATTTTTTTTTTAATGTATATAAAAATCTAATAATAAAAAAGCTTTTAAAAATAGTATTTAATTCGAATTTAATACAAACCATAAATTGTTTATTCATATTTTATTTTATATGTTTAGGTTACTGTTTCAGTAGACGGAGATGGTTGTCTATCATTTCTAATAGAGAACACATCTCTTTCATTCAAGTGCTAAGTCACTTGATCTCGTTCCCTATCAATAGGGATACAATGTCAAATATATGATAGGATTCTCCTACCTCAGATAAAATCTAAGTCCAATTCCAAAGAACTTATTTCAATGGTTTTTAGAATAATTCTTAAAAATACTAATTTATAGTTGACACAGGTGCTATAATAAACTTGTACTAAAGAAATATTGGACGTGGCGAGGTACACTAACAATAAGTACTAAAGAAATATTGGACGTGGCGAGGTACACTGGTACACTAACAATAAGTACTAAAGAAATATTGGACGTGGCGAGGTACACTAACAATAAGTACTAAAGAAATATTGGACATGGCGATGTACACTAACAATAAGTACTAAAGAAATATTGGACGTGGCGAGGTACACTAACAATAAGTAATAAAGAAATATTGGACGTGGCGAGGTACACTAACAATAAGTTACATTTGAGAATAAACATATTTAAGAGTGTGTAATAAATATATTTTTCTCGCCAATTCACTCAACTTATTGTTAATGATGTGAAGGTTGCAATCTTTAAACGTTCCGCAATGGCCGATAAGGTGAAGGGGGGGGGGAGGCAGCATTTATGTGAGACGGAAATGTAAAAAATTAAAATTGACAAAGCTTACAAGTGAAGAAAAACAACAACCTGTAACATGCGTTTTGAAAAGAAGATATAAACATAAATATTTGTATACTGAAGTAGAAAGTTGCATCTTGTCACCGTGCAGCTAGCAAACCACGAATTACACATCACTGTGACTTGGTGCTGACGAGGTTAGTTAAACTTATTGGAATGACGTATGTGCTAATTGAAAACATGTAAAAAATAAAAGCTCACATAAAAAAGTACTTGTATAGATGACGATTGTTGACAGAAACGAGCAGTTTCTCTATTAATTAAAACACAAACACTTAGAAAAATGTTTGAATATTTGAAGCAAAGTAATGGTGACTGGATAAATCGTCTCTCTCTCTCTCTCTCTGTCTCCCTCTCTCTCTGTCTCTCTCTGTCTCTTTCTCTGTTTTTCTCCCTCTCGCCCCTCTCCCTGTCTCTCTCTCTGTCTCTCTTTCTCTCTGTCTCTCTCTCCCTCTCGCCCTTACTCTCTGTCTTTATCTCTGCCTCTCGCCCCTCTCTTTGTCTCTCTCTGTCTGTCTCTCTGCTCTCGCCCCTCTCTCTGTCTGTCACTCTGCCTCTCACCCCCTCTCTCTGTCTCTCTATGTCTCTTTCTGTCTCAATTTGTCACTTTTTCTTTCCCTCTGTCTCTCTGTCTGTCTCTCTCTCTCTCTGTCTCTCTTTGTCTCTTTCTGTCACTCTATGTCCCTTTTCTTTCGCTTTCTCTGTCTCTCTAGCCCCCTCTCTCTGTCTCTCTCTCTGTCTCTCTCGCCCTTTTCTCTCGGTCTGTCTCTCTCTCTGTCTGTCTCTCTCTCCCTGTCGCCCTCTATCTCTTAACCCCTTTCTCTCTCTCTCTCTCTGTCTCTCTCTCTGTCTGTCTCTCTCTCCTTGTCGCCCTCTATCTCTTACCCCCTTTCTCTCTCTCTGTCTCTCTCCCTCTTGCCCTCTCTGTCTGTCTCTCTCTATCTCTCTCTCGCCCTTCTCTCTCTGTCTCGCTATCTCTCTGTCTATCTCTCTCTGTGTCTCTTTATCTTCTGCCTGTCTCTCTCTCTTTCTTTCTTTATATATCTGTATCTCTCTCTCTGTCTTTCTCACTCCCCTCTCTCTCTTTCTCTCCATCTAGCCCTCTCTCTTTCACCCCCATATCTGTCTCTCACCCTCTCTCTCTCTGTCTCTCTTTCTGTCTGTGTCGCTCTCACACACTTGCCCACTATGTATCTCTCTCGCCCCTCTCTCTCATCCCCCTCTCTCATCCCCCATCTCTCTGTCTCCCCTCTCTGTGTCTCTCTCTGTCTGTGTCGCTCTCTTATTCTCGCCACCTCTCTATCTCTCTCTCGCCCCCATATTTTTCTCTCACCCTCTCTCTGTCTCTTTCTCTGTCTGTGTCGCTCTCTCTCTCTCGCCCCTTCTCTATCTCTCTCGCCCCCCTCTCTCTCTCTGGAGATTCTGATTGACGAGTCAGGTATGTTAAATAAAAACACTTGGTGACGTTGTTTACATGTCTGAATATCCAGACCGTCTTGACATCTAACACCTTGTTCTGTACTAAGTCTCAGAATAGATATCTACCATGTTACATAAGATACACGTAAAGATAACAAGTAGATCATTTTGATATCTGCCATGTTACATAAGACACACTTTAAGATAACAAGTATATAATTTAGATAACTACCATGTTACATAAGAGACACTTTAAGATAACAAGTATATAATTTTTGCATGAAAAAAAATTCTTCTTGAGACACATTAAAGAAAGTAAAATAAATGTTTAATTCTTAGGTCCTTCTACCTACACGGTAAGTTTTATAATTAACTAAGAGTGTATACATATGTAAGGGTTTGGCCTTTTATGTTAATCATAGGCTTAATTAGTGGAATACGCACGAATTGACACGGAATAAATAATGGATATGCTTATTTATGATGAATTTCTACAATTGAATATTTAATATGTTCAATATTTTTGTTTATGCTGCAGCATTCCCACAAGATGTTTACTTTTATGATATTATTCTAAATTGATGTACTTTTGCCAATGCATCAGTGATGAACTGTTCAGCTTACCAAAAGTGATGGAGAGGTCAGGGGTCACTGCTACACTCACTTTTCACGTCAGTAAGATTGAGTATATCATTGAGGTCAGCTGAAGGACGGGTTGGAACTACATAAATGTCAAAAGTAATACAAAAGTGATGTAGAGGTCAGGGGTCACTGCTACACTTAATTTTCACGTATGGAAGATTGAATGGAACTACATAAATGTCAAAAGTAATACAAAAGTGATGTAGAGGTCAGGGGTCACTGCTACATTCAATTTCTACGTCAGGAAGATTGAGTAAATCTTTGAGGTCAGCTGAAGGACGGGGTGGAACTACATAAATGTCAAAAGTAATACAAAAGTGATGTAGAGGTCAGGGGTCACTGCTACACTCAATTTTCACGTCAGGAAGATTGAGTATATCTTTGAGGTCAGCTGAAGGACGGGGTGGAACTACATACATGTCAAAAGTAATACAAAAGTTATGTTAGTAGAGGTCAGGGGTCACTGCTACACTCAATGTTCACGTCAGAAAGATTGAGTATATCTTTGAGGTCAGCTGAAGGACGGGGTGGAACTACATAAATGTCAAAAGTAATAAAAAAGTGATGTTAGTAGAGCTCATCAGCTAAAGGTGCGGATACAACAACGTAATAGTCAACATACAATACCTAATCTTTAATGTGTCGTTTACTCATGAGTCTCTTAAATTATTCTAACATAGAAGCCATGAAATATTTTGAGGTATAATGACAGTAGTTCATGCGAGGCGTGAATAATATAATAATAATAACATTATTTTTTATATAGCGCTGTATCCCAGCCAGGAACCGGGCTCACAGCGATTTACTTTAAGATAACACTACATATATAAATTACATAAACATCATATCTTACTAACTACATAAATGTCAAGACATAGTACATTTATAATGATAATACTGACATAGAACAAATACACTTAGTAAATAGAGCAAACACAACAATAAGTAGTGATCATTGTTATTTGATATAAATATTACTGTATATATTCAAAGTGAAGGTTGTGATTATTATTAGAACTTTTATTTCGTTATTATAAATTAACAGTTTTTAAACAGATGACAATGGTTCTATAAAGAATCTTAAGGCATTAAAAAATTATATATTTTTAAATTACATAATTACTGCCTACAATTAAAGTTATTAAAAGTAGCTGAAAACACAAACGTAATGACGTAATTTAGAAATAAATATTCATAATTAAAAAAAAAAAAAGTATTCTATAGATAAAAGATAGCTTTTTGTTAAAATCTATTTTTACCTTTATAATATTGTTGTTAATCATTTATTTATATTTAATATTCGTTGTTATTCACTATCTTAGTTCCTTTTGTTTAAATAATGTACGTGAAATTTGTGTTTTAATATTCTTTTTTATATGATACTTAGAAACTTAAGTTGAATGTCGCATTATTCTATATTATTGTCATTATATTGTTTAAGCAATTGTGATATTTAAAAAGCGAATGATCTGGTTCTTACAAATCATTAACATTTATAAATAATAACTCTTTGCACCGACTTTTTATTATCTCCATTTGTTCATTTTTTATTTTGGTTTTAAAAATATCTCACCACCTTCTCCTTGATAGAATAATATTGGACATTACAACCAATCATACTTCTCCTTGATAGAATAATATTGGACATTACAACCAATCATACTTCTCCTTGATAGAAGAATATTGGACATTACAACCAATCATACTTCTCCTTGATAGAAGAATATTGAACATTACAACCAATCATACTTCTCCTTGATAGAATAATATTGGACATTACAACCAATCATACTTCTCCTTGATAGGATAATATTGGACATTACAACCAATCATAAAACGATGAGTTTTTGGAGACTCTATGAACATTACCATCTCTGCCAAGAAGAAATATTTTACGTGATGTGTATTCTTTAATAACTAAGTATATACTACTATATATTTTGATAGTGTGTTGTAATATCTTCCGTGGATTTTTGCTATCTCTGATATCAACAACGTAATCATTACCTGGTATTCGCTCTAAAGCAAAATTGACTGGTAATTTTAAAAAAAAAAAATTAAAAAATTTTGAAGCCTATTAAATGCTTATAGTCTATATGAATATTTGATCATTACAATTGTATCCCTTTTTGCTAGGGAGCGAAATCAAGTGGCATGCCACCTGAATAAGAATGAACAACATCTTAACAAGGTTGCAAAGTCTATGTCAAACATTTACACAATTATATCAATAATAAAATATGAAATAATTTCATTGTTTTAATTATCATAAAAATACAGACATTACACACTTTTTTCTTGTTTCTAAATTTTATTTTATTATCAAAAGTAAACTGACATATATAAGTAAGAAATAGTATATGTCAAATGTTTTATACATTTTTAATGTATTTTTTTAATGTGTGATTTAATATAAATATATATAATAGCCCAGTGGTGTGGGTTTGTAACGTAACGCATAACGCAAGAGATGTACGACAGTCTACAGCAGTTAGTTTAGTTGAAAAATCGTGTTTTGATGAGCGCTGTAAAAATATTTAATAGGATGACGTCATTGTTTGGTGTGCATCGGTGCGCAAAATACAACCCCTATTATTATTAAATACTTCGCGTACATTTCATAAAGTTTAATAATTCGTATTTATCAAAAAAGGACAAGTTAGTTGGTCTTTAAAAAAAAGGTTGGCGCCGTAGGCGCCCAAAAAACGGGGGCGCCGCAGGCACCACGGCGCCCGGCACAATTATTATTATTAAATAAATACTTTGCGTACATTTCATAAAGTTTAATAATTCGTATTTATCAAAAAAGGACAAGTTAGTTGGTCTTTAAAAAAAAGGTTGGCGCCGTAGGCGCCCAAAAAAGGGGGCGCCGCAGGCGCCACGGCGCCTGGCACAATCTAGTATGAAAATATTGCTAGACTATTTCTCTCAGTAAATATGTTATCTCAAGTATATCGACACTTTAAATATGTTCCTAGCGGTGCTCTGTGGTGCAGCACTGATGTCAACTCAAATTTAACTTGAGTACTTTCTTATTCATAGATTTAACAGGAAATTAATCTTGTTACTTAAATAGTACATATTTGATTTATGGTTTTTATAAGTATAGTAAATTACCTTATCGTATCTGTTACAGACCTCTAATAAGAATTTTATTGCGTCCTATACGAAAGGCAGATAGTTCAAAGATACTAATGGGTGGTAGATTTTGTTTTTTAATTCCAGAATCCTACACAGAAGTAAATCAAACTACTTCACACAATTAAGTCTTACCGAAATTTAATGAATGGAAAATCAAAAAAAATTCAAATTTTAGAGCCAAGGGTTCAGAACACAGGAAAGGTCAAAGTAGAACTCGGGGGAGGGGCGTGTGGACATAACAGACGGATGTACTTTACGCTTTTGTATTACAGATGATTATTAACTCAAAGGCTCTTGTAATACAGACGATTATTAACTCCTAGGCTCTTGTAGGTCAGATGATTATTAACTCCTAGGCTCTTGTATTACAGATGATTATTAACTCCTAGGCTCTTGTAGGTCAGATGTTATTAACTCATAGACTCTTGTATTACAGATGATTATTAACTCCTAGGCTCTTGTATTACAGATGATTATTAACTCCTAGGCTCTTGTAGGTCAGATGTTATTAACTCATAGGCTCTTGTATTACAGATGATTATTAACTCCTAGGCTCTTGTATTACATATGATTATTAACTTATAGACTCTTGTATTACAGATGATTATTAACTCCTAGGCTCTTGTATTACAGATGATTATTAACTTATAGACTCTTGTATTACAGATGATTATTAACTCATAGGCTCTTGAAATAAACAGTATTATATCTTTCTACATTACTGTATTAACTGACTTCTCTTTTTGTACCAAATGACTAACTATATTAACTGACTTCTCTTTTTGTACCAAATGACTGAATATATTAACTGACTTCTCTTTTTGTACCAAATGACTAACTATAATAACTGACTTCTGTCTTTGTACCAAATGACTAACTATAAAAACTGACTTCTGTCTTTGTACCAAATGACTAACTATAATAACTGACTTCTGTCTTTGTACCAAATGACTAATTATATTAACTGACTTCTCTTTTTGTACCAAATGACTGAATATATTAACTGGCTTCTCTTTGTGTACCAAATGACTAACTATATTAACTGACTTCTCTTTTTTTACCAAATGACTAACTATATTAACTGACTTCTCTTTTTGTACCAAATGACTAACTATATTAACTGACTTCTTTTTTTGTACCAAATGACTAACTATATTAACTGACTTCTCATTTTGTACAAAATGAGTAACTATATTAACTGACTTCTCTTTTTGTACCAAAGGACTAACTATATTAACTGACTTCACTTTTTGTAACAAAAGACTAACTATAAAAACTGACTTCTCTTTTTGTAACAAATGACTAACTATATTAACTGACTTCTCTTTTTGTAACAAAAGACTAACTATAATAACTGACTTCTCTTTTTGTACCAAAGGACTAACTATATTAACTGACTTCTCTTTTTGTACCAAATGACTAACTATATTACTGACTACTGTCTTTGTACCAAAAGACTAACTATAAAAACTGACTTCTCTTTTTGTACCAAATGACTAACTATACGCAAGCTTAGCACGCATGCCACTCGACCACAGGGCCCCTAACGTACATATCATAAAGAAAAGTAACATAAATAAACATTATATAAATCGTCGTACGTGACATGTGTTCAATTTTTTTATTTTTTATTTTTTGTAATTTCTATTTTCTACTGGAAATTCATTTCATTATAAATATTAATCGTTTAAAACGGCCGAGAGATGTTAGTGCTACACCATAATCTAAAGGCAACAGGTCAAATACACACTAGTTACGTCAATGACATCCTTCAGCTATAGAGATAAAAATCATATTTACAATAAATACAGATTTTATAATTAATTAATGTTTAAGGTTTTTACATTTATAGATCTAGCGATGTGATTATGGTCCGCCCCTAAATTGTGTCTTGTTGCCTGATAGCAGTCATCTCTACTCTAGAAGATTATGACGGGCGTCAATATATTGCATTCTGGAAATACGCCCCACACCTGAAGTACGATGTGCAAGAAAATTGTTTGATTTTAAAGGGGAGCTCGGAGATAGAATAAAGTATCGTTGACAATATTTTATTATATGTCCCATATTTCCTCTTCATAAGCTTGGAGATAGAATAAAGTATCGTTGACAATATTTTATTATATGTCCCATATTTCCTCTTCATGATTGATCGACTCACTCTTTAGGCTCTATTAATAAACCCATCACGTAAATGCGTACTATAATTGACTTGTATGATGAACAACGTAGTTATAATCGGTTATCTTTTGAAGAACATTCTACATATATTTGTATAACATATTTATAAATCATAAGTATAAAGCTCATATAAAGCTTATATTTGAATATGAATTCAATACAATTGTATCCCTTATTTTAGGGAGCGAAATCAAGTGGCATACCACTTGAATAAGATATTATATTGTCTCGTTCCGAGAGAAACCTACAACAACATGTAAGACATTGCCCTTCAAAACCTAATAACTTGCATAAAAAATACCCAATGATATATTTTCATAGTTTTAAAAATCATAAAATACAGTCATTATAAGCGAAAACTACCTTTCTATGTGTCATTTTAATCGCTAAATTTAAGCAACACACACTGAAATATTTAAGTAATAAAAATTATTAGTGAACTATTTTGAAGTATTTTAATTTACTTTTAATGTTCATTTTTTTTTTTAAAAAAGAAAGCATGTGTTAATTATCTCAGTGAATAAAAGTTTTCTCATGTATATCGGCACATTTAAAATGTTCGTAACTGTGCTTTGTGGTGCGGCACTGATGTGAATGCAAATTAAACAAAGTTGCGCTTCATGTGCAGATTTATCGTGGGATTAACAAGTTTATTAAATTGTACACATTTTTCTCTTCTTTTCTATAAAACAAACTAAATTGTATACGGAAGACAAGGTAATTCAAAGTAACGAATCAGTGGTATTTCTTTTAAAATAAAACTTACATTTTATTCCCTCAAGACAGAATGAGATTAAATATTAATAAACAACATCTTTTGTGTTTTGTGATGAGATCAAAGATTAAAAGACAACATCTTTTGTGTTTGGTGATGAGATCAAAGATTAATAGACAACATCTTTTGGGTTTTGTGATGATATCAAAGATTAATAGACAACATCTTTTGGTTTTCGTGATGAGATCAAAGATTAATAGACAACATCTTTTGGGTTTTGTGATGAGATCAAAGATTAATAGACAACATCTTTTGGGTTTCGTGATGAGATCAAAGATTAATAGACTACATCTTTTGTGTTTTGTAATGAGATAAAAGATTAATAGAAAAGAACTTTTGTGTTTCGTGATGAGATCAAAGATTAATAGACAACATCTTTTGGGTTTTGTGATGAGATCAAAGATTAATAGACAACATCTTTTGGGTTTCGTGATGAGATCAAAGATTAATAGACAACATCTTTTGGGTTTGGTGATGAGATCAAAGATTAATAGACAACATCTTTTGGGTTTTGTGATGAGATCAAAGATAAATAGACAACATCTTTTGTGTTTTGTGATGAGATCAAAGATTAATAGACAACATCTTTTGGGTTTTGTGATGTGATCAAAGATTAATAGACAACATCTTTTGTGTTTTGTGATGAGATCAAAGATTAATAGACAACATCTTTTGTGTTTTGTGATGAGGTCAAAAATTAATAGACAACATCTTTTGGGTTTTGTGATGAGATCAAAGATTAATAGACAACTTCTTTTTTTGTTTTGTGATGAGATCAAAGATTAATAGACAACATCTTTAGTGTTTGGTGATGAGATCAAAGATTAATAAACACCATCTTTTGTGTTTTGTGATGAGATCAAATATTAATAGACAACATCTTTTGTGTTTTGTGATGAGATCAAAGATTAATAGACAACATCTTTTGGGTTTTGTGATGAGATCAAAGATTAATAGACAACATCTTTTGGGTTTTGTGATGGGATCAAAGATTAATAGACAACATCTTTTCGGTTTTGTGATTTTTTTCCCCATCAATTTGAACACATTTTAATTTTTTGGAAAATAATAAAATGTCATGTAAGTTCAATCATTGTCAGTGTTTAAACTTAAACTATAAACTATATATACTTATATCAAAGTCATTGTTTCAGCGCCTATCTTTCTCACACCTGATGATAAATTCAACGGTATTCATCAAAACACACTGATTGTTCTATTATATTAAGTACACAGTCTGATTGTTCTATTATATTAAGTACTCAGTCTGATTGTTCTATTATATTAAGTACTCAGTCTGATTGTTCTATTATATAAGTACTCAGCCTGATTGTTCTATTATATCAAGTACTCAGTCTGATTGTTCTATTATATTAAGCACTCAGTCTGATTGTTCTATTATATTAAACAATCAGTCTGATTGTTCTACTATATTAAGCACTCAGTCTGAATGTTCTATTATATTAAGCACTCAGTCTGATTGTTCTACTATATTAAGTACTCAGTCTGATTGTTCTATTATATTAAGTACTCAGTCTGATTGTTCTATTATATTAAGTACTCAGTCTGATTGTTCTATTATATTAAGTTATTAGTCTGATTCTTCTATTATATTAAGTACTCAGTCTGATTGTTCTATTATATTAAGTACTTAGTCTGATTGTTCTATTATATTAAGTACTTAGTCTGATTGTTCTATTATATCAAGTACTCAGTCTGATTGTTCTATTATATTAAGCACTCAGTCTGATTGTTCTATTATATTAAGTACTTAGTCTGATTGTTCTATTATATGAAGTACTCAGTCTGATTGTTATATTATATTAAGCTTTCAGTCTGATTGTTCTATTATATTAAGCACTCAGTCTGATTATTCTATTATATTAAGCACTCAGTCTGATTGCTCTATTATATTAAGCTATTAGTCTAATTTTTCTATTATATTAAGCACTCAGTCTGATTGTTCTATTATATTAAGCACTCAGTCTGATTGTTCTATTATATTAAGTACTCAGTCTGATTGTTCTATTGTATTAAGTAATCAGTCTGATTGTTCTATTATATTAAGTACTCAGTATGATTGTTCTATTATATTAAGTACCCAGTCTGATTGTTCTATTATATTAAGCACTCAGTCTGATTGTTCTATTATATTAAGCACTCAGTCTGATTGTTCTATTATATTAAGCACTCAGTCTGATTGTTCTATTATATGAAGCACTCAGTCTGATTGTTCTATTATATTAAGTACTCACTCTGGTTGTTCTATTATATTAAGCACTCAGTCTGATTGTTCTATTATATTAAGCTATCAGTCTGATTGTTCTATTATATTAAGCTATTAGTCTGATTGTTCTATTATATTAAGCACTCAGTCTGATTGTTCTATTATATTAAGTACTCAGTCTGATTGTTCTATTATATTAAGAACTCAGTCTGATTGTTCTATTATATTAAGCACTCAGTCTGATTGTTCTATTATATTAAGTACTCAGTCTGATTGTTCTATTATATTAAGTACTCAGTCAGATTGTTCTATTATATAAGTACTCAGTCTGATTGTTCTATTATATTAAGCTATTAGTCTGATTGTTCTATTATATTAAGCTATAAGTCTGATTGTTCTATTATATTAAGTACTCAGTCTGATTGTTCTATTATATTAAGCTATTATTCTGATTGTTCTATTATATTAAGCTATAAGTCTGATTGTTCTATTATATTAAGTACTCAGTCTGATTGTTCTATTATATTAAGTACTCAGTCTGATTGTTCTATTAAATTAAGCTATCAGTCTGATTGTTCTATTATATTAAG
>MUZC01001933.1:0-28037 GCA_002072015.1 Radix auricularia | reverse complement strand
TGAAGCTAATGTTAGAGATGAAAAAAATAAAAGAAGAAACTATCGCTATCTCTTCTGATATGAAATCTATACTATCAAGAGAAAAGGGTAAACAATATCTTGAAGGCTTAAATTCATCAGGTCTAAATGGGGCCAAGGTGGCAGTAGATAACCTTACAATTTTGTTAGCAGCTAAAGAAGAAATAATCTTGACAGAAGCTTTCAAAATGCTGAAGTGTAAACTAAATTTTGTAGAATCTGTGAAATCTGAAGTTGAGATACCAAATGACAGACTCATTAGTTTGAAGTATTGTATAGAACACAGCTTACTTGTACATGTAACATTTGATGGTAATGGAAAGGAAATTAAACTTTTGGGCATTGAAGATGATGTTCTGATGGCCAGACGAGATGTGGAGAAATTGTTTGAAGAATTTGGAGTCTATGAAAAGTCTTTCAATGTTCCGGAGCCAGAGGCCAGGTTTTTGCATTTTTGTTGTGAAGACAGAATCAGTTCTTGTTTAAAATCAGTCGATGTAACTGAATTAACTTTAACAGAAACAAAAGTTTCAATAAGATATAAAGGTAGCAAGGGTGCAACAAGCCAAGCTCAAAGGAATTTGCAAGATCTAAAAAACAATGTTTTGTCAAAAACATGGAATTTATTGGATGATTTCAAGAAACATGAACTTTTCTTACTTGGCAATAGTTTAAAAAGTGGCCCAATGAAGGAAAAATTAGAAACATACAAATACAAGGACAAAATTCTTGTTATTCCAAAATTTCCAAATTTCTCTGCAAAACTGCTTTCAGCATCTAAGAAGAAAAACACCTCTGATAAGACAAAGAGGCCAAAATCCAGGGCTCAAGATTCAATACCAGTTCCTCGTGTACAGTCAGCAAATAAACTGGTCTGTGACATTTCTAACACATGCCAGTTGGTAATCAAACCTTATGGAGATATCATCAAAGAAAAATCTGATATTTTGGTTTCCATCTTAGGACCAGAGAAAGACATGAGAAAAACCAGGGTTGGTGGTGCATTTAATAAGACCTGTACATCTCATTGGAAGGAACTTCAGGCAGTAAAGGAAAGTAATCCTAGTGCCCCTGTACTAACTGTTAAGAACCCTAAAGGCTTAAAGTGCCTGGCTGTTTGCCATGTAATTCTATCAATGTGGGATCCCAGTTCTTCTCCACAGCAGCTTAATGTTGCCATTCAAACTGTATTGAATGAAGCTAAAAATCTTGGGGCTAAGACAATTTCTTTCCCTGCTTTAGGATGTGGCAGAGCTTTTCAGTTTCCACCATTGAATGTAGCCCAGCAAGTTCTCACCAGTATTCGCGCCATGAATGTAGGAACATTTTTAAACAAAGTTGTTCTTTTGGCACCAGACAAAGAGTTGTTTAAAGCATTAAAAACAGAAGTGCCCAATCATTTTAATGCATCATCACCAAACAATCATCCAGCTCCACAACCTGCACCACCTGCTCCAACTGTAGCCAAAGAAGAATCTGATGAGGAAACTGAGGACAGTGAAAGTTCTGATGATGGACTTGAAGTGAGTAATATGAACGATAAGAAAGATTCAAATGCTCCTCAATTCATTATAATAACTCTTCGTGGAAATAAAAGTTTTGAAGCTATCAAAAAAATTATAATAAATGATATTCGAGATACTTGTCTACATGTTGATTACTTTAACCAGAATGTAATAAATCATTGGCCAAAAGAATCAAGGAAAAAAATTCTAAATGAAGCAATGAAGTTATCTGTCTGGGCTGAACGATCAATTAACCCAAAAACAAAGCGAATAGGATTTCAGTTAACTGGAGAGAAGGCAACAGTTATTCAGATTAAAGCATTTATCCATCAAGAATTCACAACAGAATCAAGTCATTTACCAAAGAGAAGTTTAACTGCTGATCAAATACCAAGAAGAGGAACCCTTGATTTCATGAGATATGCTGCTGACAGTGATCAGCTTTTCCCATCTTACTGGAGTCTAAACAAATCAAAAACATTTTGGAATAACTTACGAAATAAGATCACCAACAAGCAGAAAAAACTATTAGCGGATGTTGATAAGGAAACCAAAGATGCAATTACAAATCTTGTTATGAAAACATTGGATCCAAATCTTGTTGGGCATGGTAATGATGCAGTAGGGATACAATATTCTAGTCTTAAAGTTCTTGATGTCAAAAGAGTTGAAAATCCTGAAATGTTTGAATTGTATCGAGTTCAAAGGAAAAGGCTTTTTGAGAAGATGGTTAGGAGAGGACGCATCTGTCCAGATATTGGCAAACTTCGAGGCTCAAAAGGACGAGTCTGCACAACAGAGCTGCTAAGTGATAAAATGAAAGAAGAACTTTACTATGAGATAAATGAACATTATTTGTTCCATGGAACGAAATCAGATACAATAGAGGCTCTTATTCACAATGGCCTTGACCCTAGACTTTCTAATGAAGCTGCCATGTTTGGAAAAGGAATTTATGCAGCTGAGAAAGCTACCAAGTCAGATCAATACACAGGTAAGTCATATGTTGCTTTCTAAGTTTTAAATATATATTCTTTTTATAGTTATCCTTTTTTTTTCAAAGACTGAATTTTTTTTTAAAAACAATTTTTCTTAAAATGCAATCAGAAAAAAAAGCTACAAACTTTGTGTTCAGTTGATGATAATTTATTACTCAAAGGCTCGTGATTAATCTGTGGAAGTATTTCTGTTTTCTTAACATTATTTTGTTTTATGAGGGATATAATAAAACTTTCAATTGTTAATTTTAAAACTCCTTACTGAATACAATATGACAGACAATTTACCTTCATTATCCTTATCATTTTCTATAGTTTTTCCATAGAACAAGAAAATAGGCTTATATCATATTTAAAATATTTTGAGTCGTGAAAACAAATTTAGTAAGAAAAAAATCAGTGTGTTTATTTTTTAAAATTATTTGTCATGTATAAACTATGCATAAATAATATTATATTTATTTTTACATAAGACATATATATATATATATATATAAATTGATAAAATGGGAAATTTATTACCTCTTTTCTAGACTCGAAACAACAAAGGACCCACAATGGTACAAAACTCACTCTTATATTAACAAGGATGCTCCTTGGAAATGTTTTTCTTTGTGATGACAATCATAAATCTGTTCAGGTCAAAGGTAAAAGCTGTATAAATAATAAACATTAAAGTTTTAGTCTTTTATTAAAATAGTTTTTTTGAACCTTGTCGGCTGTATTGTTCTTGTTATTTTCACAAGCTTTAAAATGCAATTTATAATTCACTAGCGCACCCGTTTCCATGTTGCAACGATTTCCAAGAATGGAAATTCACAGAAACTTGTTAAGTAGACAGCTCCCAACCACCCTATGAGTGTCAATCATAATTTTTTTGTGTGCAAGTTACCATCCTAGGAGCGTATGTTACAATCTCTATTGTCTATCAAGCTTTGTATACAAAGTTTGGTCGCGATCCATTCATTTTCCTAATAGCTAACGCTTAGACTAATTTTGTATAGCTCATATAAGCAACACAAAAAAAACATCTTAAGTTTGAAACACCTGTTTATTGCAATCAATTTCATAGTGAATTCATTCATCTATAGTTCTGAAAATGGTGTAATATTGAATGTAGAATTAAAAGGTAAACGCTTATAAAAAAAAGGACATTGGAGGTTAGAGGCCCCGGCCCTGACAGAATGCACATTAGGAGTTCAGTGCACTATAGTATTTTAATATAGGCTATGAAATTTTTATAGACCATATAGTGTATTACGAAATGTAATTATGCGAAGGAAGAGTCGCACGTCCGGTATTACACAGAAAAACAATAAAGATGGCGTTCAAGGTTAAAAGCTAACGTCTTGCTTGTATTCTAAATGTCTGATGTTTTCAACTATAATGATTAAATAAGTTACTGAACCCACTCAGTACACCACATTGGCGACGAGGATTAACCGAATGAATGTCAGATATGTCACGTTGATGACAGATAATAATAAGTAAATAAGTTTAAATAAAACAAAGTGTAAAAAAAAAAAAAAAACACGCCACATTGACATTGGCGATTTGATGACAAATAAAGATACGTTTAATAAGACAAAATTATGAAAAACATGCCACATTGGATGGGAAGTCAGACATGTCACGTTGATGACAAAGATTAAGATAAGTAAATAACCATTGATAAATATCATAAATTTGATAAAGAAATTAAACAATGGCAAAACTTAAACAGTTTGACGAAAGTTTGGAGCCATTTACAAACTATAAAGAAAGGCTCGATGCTTACTTCATGGCGAATGACACAACTCCCGTGAAGCAAACAGCAATACTTCTCTCGTCAATGGGACCCAAAATGTACAATTTATTAAGGTCCTTGACAACACCACAACTTCCATCCACAAAATCTTACACAGATTTGTGTAAAATTCTTCAAGACCACTTGTCTCCTGCTCCACTGGAGATTGTAGAACGTTTCAAATTCTACAGACGAATTCAGCAGGAAGGGGAATCAGTTAGTTCATTCCTTGCAGAAATTAGAAAATTGTCAGAATATTGCAATTTTAAAGACAATTTGGATGAAGCCTTAAGAGATAAGTTNGGCATACCCTCCTTGCCACTCTTGTGGTAAAACTAATCATAAAAGGTCTGAATGTCATTTCAAGGACGCCATATGCAGAAGCTGTTCAAAGAAAGGACACATTCAAATAATCTGTAAGAATAAACAAGCAAGTACAGTAAATAAAGGAGGAAAGATTCACCATATTAAATGGAATGAAGAATCGGATGAAGATGCTGATACCATTTTTCAAATGTACAATCTTCACAACATGGAACAAACTAAGAAATTCTGGGTTTACCCCACGATAAACAATACTAAAGTAAAAATGGAACTTGACACAGGCTGTCCGATATCTGTAATGACAAAAGCAGACTATCACTCTATTTTTAAAAAGGCACCAGTGACCAGTGCAGTGAGAATGAAGTTGAAAACCTATACAGGAGATGTAATCACTCCTATAGGGACAACGAAAGAGAAAGTGACCATAAATAACAACACTAAATACCTTACTTTAGTGATTGTGAAAAATGGCGCACATCCACTCCTAGGCAGAGAATGGATTCATAAGTTAAAAATAACATTGCCTCAGTCGATTAACTACACCTCAGTCTCAGGTGACAAAGAAACAATAGACATTGATGATCTATATTACTCAGAGATCCTTGACTATGCTCCAATAAGCGCTACAAGTATCAGGAAAGAGACAGCTAGAGATACAATATTATCTCAGATCTCTAGATACATAAATGAATATGCTTGGCCAGAAAATGTTAATACATGTATTGATGGATTAAATTCATTTTATTAATTTTATACAAGAAAGCATGAATTATCAATGCAACAAGGTTGCATTATGTGGGGTAACAGGGTAATCATCCCTAAGAAACTACAAACCCAAGCATTAAACCTACTCCATGAAGGACATCTTGGAATAGTAAAAATGAAATCAGTTGCAAGACAAACCATGTGGTGGCCTAATTTGGACAAAGACATAGAAGGAATCACAAAGAAATGTTCAGTTTGTGCAAAACAATTATCAAATCCAGCACAAGCTACACTTCATCCGTGGGAATGGCCTCACAAACCATGGCAAAGAGTGCATGTGGACTATGCAGGACCATTTCTTAACACTATGTTTTTAGTGGTGATAGATGCACACACTAAGTGGGCTGAGATAATTCCTACAAGTTCTACTACATCGTCTACTACGATTGATATACTTAGAACTATATTCGTCAGATTTGGATTACCCAATCAAATTGTTAGTGACAATGGACCACAATTTGTAGCTGAAGAATTCAAAAGATTCGTCACTAATAATGGTATTAAACATATTACCAGCTCACCATACAAACCTTCCACAAACGGACTTGCTGAAAGATTAGTACAAAGCTTCAAACACGCAATGAAAGCCTCTACAAGTGACTCCGGAAATATTGTCACAAAATTAGCAAGATTCTTACTTGCATATCGTAATGCTCAGCACAATACGACTGGAGAATCACCCGCACAATTATTGTTTGGCAGACAACTTCGTACCAGAACTTCATTAGTCAAACCAAGTATTGACGAAACCGTATTCAAGCAACAAGCTGAGCAACATAGAGTCCACAAAGGACAATTCCATGAATTCAGTCCAGGACAAACAGTCCTCATCAGGAATTACAGGAATCCAGACAAATGGATTAGTGGAACAATTGTAGAGAGATCTGGTCCGCTCTCCTACATTGTTGAAACGTATCCAGGGATAACATATCGCAGACATGTCGATCAAATTAGATCATCATCGGCACACATCCCTCCAAGCATTCAAGGGGAATATTTACCGAGATGGTGCCCTCCTCTTCAGGTCGCAGAACCAACTTCAACAAACAAAGGCAGTATGCCGAATTCATCTATTCCTGAAACTTCAGTGGTAAAGGAACCAACAATTCAAGAGTCGATGAATACTTCTGAAAATGTTTTGAGAAGATCGTCGAGACAATCGAAACCCACAAAAAGACTCATAAATGAACTTTAAGTTAATATGTGTGTGTTTGAATTGCATGTACATAATGACATTTTTTTTTCAAGGGGAGATGGTATAGTGTATTACGAAATGTAATTATGCGAATGAAGAGTCGCACGTCCGGTATTACACAGAAAAACAATAAAGATGGCGTTCAAGGTTAAAAGCTAACGTCTTGCTTGTATTCTAAATGTCTGATGTTTTCAACTATAATGATTAAATAAGTTACTGAACCCACTCAACACACCACAGACCATGTTTGGTCAAGATCCATTCATTCCCAGCATGTAAGGCTTAGACTAATTTTTATAAAGCTTATATAAGAAATAATCCATTATGGGCCGATGGACCACTTGGGTGCAAGATGTCAAGTTTGTAACTCCTATTTAATTCAATCAATTTCATAATGGATCTATTTAATGTATCTATATTTCTCAAGATTTTACAAAGTTGAATGGGGAATAAAAATCTTAAACATTTATAAAAAAAAAGACATTTGGGGCCCCCAGGCCTAAAGGAATAAACAATAGCCCTAAAGTATCGTAACATGGGCTGTCAAGTTTTTATCTACTACCTTTTTTCAAGATACATTCATTTACACAGTAGCTAACGCTTAAACTAATTTTTATATAATTTTTTTAAAGCGAAAAACATTATGGGCCCCCAGAGCCCCAAATATCTTAAATTTAAAAATTAAATTAGCCAGTTACCATCCCAAATCCTAGGAGCATACGTAACCATCTCCCAAAATTTTATTGCGATCTGATGAATGGTTTAGTTAGCTATAAAGTAAATGCATACATACAAACATACTTTCATTTTTATATGAATAGATTACATACACTTTGGGCAGTCTCTGAATATTTCAAACTCAGTCTCTGAATATTTCAAACTGTTTGGAACATTAAAATATAAGTTAGTGTCATTCTTATTTCACAGGAGCCAAGAAGTTGTCTCGCCCGCCTTGTATGTCGTGTTCAGAAGATGTCTGCAAATGTCGAGACCAAACTTTGTTTGATTCTGTGATGGGAGATGGGAAGTGGCTCTTTAGAGAGTTTGTTGTTTATGAAAGTTCACAAAGCTATCCTGAATATGTGATAACTTATACCAGAGTCTGATTCTTGTGTGTTTTTAACATATTCTTTTACTGTGTATGTATAAAAAAAAGTCTATAAGACATTTGCACTTTTAATTATAATAGAGTGTGATAACTTATACCAGAAGCAAAAATATACATAAATACCCTGAACACTGTGGGCACAGTGGTCTAGCCGTAGGCAGAAGAGAGTCACAGATTCTATCCTCTGTGCTAGCCACACGTTAGTGGTGGCTAAAGGAAACTTGTGAACACTATTTCACTTACCCCATAGGCTGTAATGGTCTGCAAGGGGGTTATTGTTATTATTATTACTCTTTACTCTACATTCTGAAATGACTGAGTTCCTTATTTTAGAATCTGACTCTAATTTTGTGCAAAACATTTCTTTTAAATTTCTCTTATCTCTTTTAAATCAGTGTTGTATGAATATTTCTAATGAGAACAGATGTGCATACTTAATTATTATAGATTGAATGGTTCATATTATGTACTATACCAGTGTCATTGTTTTTATCGCACATTAATCATAAATTACTTTTTTTTTTTTTTTAAATGAGTCCTTATCTCTATGACTAATTTTGAAGAAGGATGAGATTAATTTTGATTATTTATGTAATAGTAAAATAAAAACTTTTGAAGGAGAACATGATTTATAATTATATATATATATATATATATAAATCTATCTCTTGAAGAAAGAATGTATTCACATATTCTCAAAAGAAACAACTGATAATTAATTATGGATTTATTTTTTAAAACTCTAATATTTGCAAAATTATTTTATTTTTGGCTAAATATTCTATTAGGCAGTAAGTAATCATAAAATATAATTTTTTTTACAGTTTACTAGTAAAGATTTTGAATTAGCAATCTCCGTGAAGAGAAATACGAAACATATTTTTGTGTGTAATTTTTACATTTCGCATGTACCATTATCACTTCAAAATTCAAGCATAATTTTAATTTGCAGTGTTATTTTTTTGTTTGGGGACCTCTTGCTATCAACGTTATTTGTTTTATTAATTTTAAATTATTATTATTTACTTTTGGTTAAGTTTAAGTAACCATTAAAATTTTACCGTAACTGAATAATAAATTATGTAATTTGTCATGTATACAATTCCATTATTTGTCACAAAATTATTTAAATAAAAGATTTTCGTTGCTGCCATTATGTTTATTAAGTATATTCATTATTTAGGCTATAGATAGCTGGCAATCATCGACAGTGACAACGTTTTGATCATTCACATACTGGGGGAGGGGGGGGGATACACTACTTGGCCAATGCCTGAATTTGATTCAATAAATGGCATTAAACATGGTGTACATAATTAACTGAAATTAGAAATCAATCAGTGTGACACCACATCAAACGGGAATTTTTGTAGAAACAAATAATTTGATTACTGAACTATTTATGTGTGGCAGGACTCAAGATTACTGTAAAATAATCCTTCAGGACATAGGATATTACTGTCAAAAAGTCCTTCAGGACATAAAATACTGTAAAATAGCATTTCAGGAGTCAGTGTGTTACTGTAAAATAGGACAGTTCGACTATGATACTTAGCCTTCCTTCCCCTTCTCCCGTGGCATTGTAGAATGGACAGATACAGTGGCCATCTAATAAGCATAACATAAAGTTAAATAAGGAGTCTGTCGAATAGTTAACCCCCTTTTTTTAATCAGGGGAAATCACTGTGTAAAACAATGGTACCTTTAAATATTACGTTATGAAGATGGCTAAGCTGGCAATGCATTGTCAGGAGGCGGGTATAAAATATGTTAAATCATGACTTTTACATGTTTTGTATTTCAAGCATAGGTCTACCACAATTTAAGCGTCACGACATTTATACTAGAAAAGAAAGAAAAAAACGAGCTAGACTTTCAAAGAAAAAAAAAAGAAGAAAAGACACCCTTCTGTTAGCCACAATAGCCAATAGGACCCTTCATTTCATGATTATTCATGATGTTTTAAATTCTAATGAAAAAAATATAAGAGTGAGGTTAGTATCTCAACAGTACAATACATAAAAAATATTGAAAATCATATTTCTAGCTTAGAAATATTTATTTTGTATCAAATACACTTTGTTGCAAATTGCAAATTTGCAACATCATGCAACCGTCAAATCAACTGAACCGTTTATTCATGAAAGGTTTTGAAACAGTTTTTGTCTTTAGTTAAACACAAATGGACATTGCACTTGGAGCACTTGAAATGGGTGTACCCTTTGCAACAGGTAGCTTGTACCTTTGCCTAGATTGTTCATAATTAATCCAATGAGCTAGTTGGTCAGTCCTTATATTCAATAGTGGTACAGGGACAGTTGGTCCTCTGTGTCGTTTTCCCTGAAGACTGCTCTCAATGTCACTAGGTATACCTCTTTTTCTGGATTGAAACAAAGTCATTTTACACAGGCACTCAGCAATGTCAGTGGGGAATTCCCACAATGCCATCGATGACGGAGTACCTTTTTGCACGCTGGAAGAGAAGCCATGCCTTGACAGTAGTCATGTCAAGCAGGTGGCAAAAGATTCTGAGATACCACTTTTTTTAACGTAACAGGATGTGGTACCGTGCAATATGACTGTACATCAAATCAACACCCCACATATGCTTGTTATACTCAGAAATGATCTTGGGGCAGTCAATTTGTATTCTAGCCTTTTGTTTTTTTTATCATATCTGGAAACAGTTGATTTTAGAAGCTCTCCTACCCATGTTGACAGTAATGTTATGAGTTTATTGTCATACCATCCTACATTGCTAACTTTTTCCACCAATTAGGGCTGTATATTCTTCTGATGTGCCCCTTGGAAACTTTTTGATAGCACTTTCTTCCATCAATTTGCAGCTGGGAATGCGATTTATGCGCACGGTTCCTAACATATATATCCCTTGTTTAGCCAAATTGAGAGCAAGTGATATAGATGAATAGTAATTGTCACAGTATATTTTAAAATTTTCCAATTTCCGAATTGCTCTCGCCAGTCTCACAACAACATTTCCAGTAGCACCAAGGTCAGGTTCATCGTCAAGTCTCTTAGTAAAATGGTTTTCAGGACCTGAGTAAATTTCAAAATTGTATGCAAAGCCTGACACTCCACATAAAACAAAAAGTTTAAAGCCCCATTTCTAAGGCTTCATAGGCAAATATTGTTTCAGGTGGTGCCGTAGTTTTGTTGGGTACATCTGCTCATCTACAGCCAGGCAAGGTTCCTTAGGAAGGGCTGAAAACTTTGTTTTGAGTGTGTTGATAACAGGTCTTACTTTGAATAGCCTGTCATGAATAGTGTGTCCTGTCTAACATCTTACTGTTGCCATTAAAATGTAAACAGGCTTTGAAATCTTCAAATTTTTTTATGGACAGCCCTTGGGCGACATCATCCACCCCAATATTTGGCTTCCAGTAACAACGTGTCCTTGGTAAATGAACCACAGACATATATTGCAATATGCCTAGAAATATGTTTATGTCTGTAGCAGCAAAAGTTGTTGTTCTATTTGGTTTCATTTGAATAGCATATAAATTTGTTTGTTCACAAATTAAATTTATCAAGTCATCATCAATAAAGTGTCGAAAAAAATCATAAGGAGCGTCCATTTCATCTAAAAAACTATCAGGGAGTAAAGATAAGCATTTAAATTGTAGTACTGCCTCATCGATGTTTCTGTGTGTGGTTTTAACATGTTTGGGATTAGATTTGGCCCTCATGTTCGTTGCCGCACTTTCATGTGAGCAGGATGGCCGCAATTGATCATCGGGTTCCAAATCTTCCTCATTTTCATTTTCCGCACCTATTTCTGTATCATCCTCAATTGAGGTGTCCTCTGACTCTTCATAAAAAGAGCAATCAAATTCATAATCACTCTTGTCCATAGATTCCAAAACTTCTTCTAACTCCTTATCTGTCAGAGGTTTAAAACGGCTGTGAGTAGGAGCTTTGTTTGACATTCTGTAGATGTAAAAAAAATATATCTATATAGAGAATTTAAAATTTTATTTTATTTTCAAAATTTAATTTGCTGTTTGCATTCTTTATTTAGAAAAAAAAAACAGACTGAATGAATTTGTGATTTACTTATAGTATAGGCCTCAAATTTATTAGGATTGTGGGGCGTGGTGGCCGAGAGGTAGCGCTCTCGACTGTCATACTGATGGTCACGGGTTCGAATCCACACGAAGGTGTGGATTCGTTCCCGGGGCCTGAGGAGTCCCAGAGTCACCCAGCTCTGAATGGGTACCTAACTAGACAATAGTTAGGCGGCTGGGGTAATGCGTGGAACCCCTATAGCCGTGGCCTGTGACCGCTGCATCACTTGCCAACAGATCATCTCTCATGGTCTGTGGACGCAATTATCTTCTGCATAGAAGGAGCTTCTGTATATCTAAGATAAGATAAGGATTCACGTTATGTTACTAAATCAGTGGGCTACTTGATCTTGGATAAGTAGGCCTACTAAAGAAAATTATTTTAATTACAAAGAAAATATTTTGAGTAAGGGTATAAACTATCTTATCCTACACAAGGTTTCTAAAATAATAATAATAATAAATTGATAAAATTATATGGCACTGTATCCCAGTATCAGTAAGGAACTGGGATCACAGCGCTTTTATATGAACTTTTATGAAGACTTAGTACTTAGTAATAACATAAATAAATTAACAATTCATACCATAACAACCAAATTAATTACAGTACATAATACAAAATAACAATAATAGGTAAAAACGAAGTATGTTGACCGTGACGTCACGGTC
The DNA here is from genome assembly GCA_002072015.1 of Radix auricularia. Taxonomy (NCBI): domain Eukaryota; kingdom Metazoa; phylum Mollusca; class Gastropoda; family Lymnaeidae; genus Radix; species Radix auricularia. The sequence goes on along the minus strand of MUZC01001933.1, from coordinate 15,581 downwards.
ATGGCGGCCTTCTTTGTTATTACAGCACGTCCTTTAAAAAGCTTTAAAATTAAAATTCTATGGCTATACCTAACCCAAACTCTAAAACCTTCTATTTTTGAAAACCCTTTTAGTTTTAGAATTTATAGAACTCTATTTTCCAGCAACCGATATCGACGTGACGTCACGGTCGACATACTTCGCTTCAGCCTAATAATAATGAATTACTTGTACATCCTTAATAAATTCAATGAATCTAATTGTACTATGAATCGAAGAAAGTAAAGCTGAGAGATGACAGAGCGAGCCTAAATATTATTACTATATAATCAATAATATAATATATTTAATATATATATTATTATTAATATTATATTATCATTTGTTATAATTCGCTTTGTCATCTCTCAGCTTTACTTTCTTCTATTCGTTGGATTTCACCGCAGCTAAGTTTCTTAATTTTATTTTCATATTCATTTTATTTGTGTATTTTATGTCCGTTGAAAAAGGCTCTTTGCCGAAACGTTGGCTAAAACCTATATCTCCGACCGAGCGTTGCGTCTCTTCAGGTTGCTATGAAAGGATAGTTGCTTCCCTTGAATCTTACCTCCCCTTGCGGTAAAACGTAAATAATAAGTCTATTTTCATGATTGCATTTGTATTATTGCGCGCAGCGCGCTTTCGGTAAATAAATTAAAACAAAAAGAGGAGGGGCATGAGGGGAGAGATTTTAATTTAATATTTAAGGCCTAATTTAATATTTAATTAGAATTTATATGTACATTAATAACGATGGGATGAAGGAGAGGGGGGGGCTCTCCAGTTCATTTTTTCCCAAGTGTAAATGAGTATAATCTAAGAACTATTTCCTGTGCTCATTTAGAAGTGACATGAGTGCTGCTAATTACCCTGCCACGCTGTCTGGGTGCGCTTCAATCAGTAGGTAGACATTTTTTTTTCAGCGGAAAATTTAAGATTTTAGGATTTGGGTTAGGTATAGCTTTAGAATTTCGGAAAATTTAAGATTTTAGCGTTTGGGTTAGGTTTAGCTTTAGAATTTTGGAAAATTTAAGATTTTTAGGGTTTGGGTTAGGTATAGCTTTAGAATTTCGGAAAATTGAAGATTTTAGGGTTTGGGTTAGGTATAGCGATAGAATTTTATTGTGGCAGTAGTCATCTAATTTGTAATTTGTTGTGATTCCGATGCCTGATCGGTGAGTACCCATTGTCAATTGTTTTCTTCATTTTTACAACTATTTTGCTTTTATGAAAAGCGCTAAAAAATACCCCTTAAAATATTAGAATGTCCCCCAATCCTCCCCTATTTTTCCCCATGTTTTTCCTGTTTTATTTTTTTTTAAATTTGCCGGTAGCTAAAAAACTGCGCAATTTTAGAATCCCTGATTACCCTACCCCTCTAAATTCACGGGGCTCGCACTACTTTTCCGGCGGTGACGTGCCATAGCAACAAGATGGCCGCCGATAAGGTCGGCCCGGTCGGAGATACAGGTTTTTACCGAAACGTTCGCTGTTTTGTTACGTCCTGTCAGGCTAACCCTTACCTTGTGTTTGTTATTGTTATTTGTTTACGTCTTTTCCTAAAATCAAAACTAAGAAAGAGATAGAGCGTGAATTGAGGTCAATGGTTGTGATTTCGTACTCAGCAGTATAAAATTTAAGGAAATGTAAAAATTGCGGACTTCTTTTTACAATTGTTTCGCTTTGCTGCAAATTTGCAACACCATCAAATGAAGGGATCGCAAAGCTCTGCTGAAAATGAGGCCACTGAAAAGAAAGAGACTCTATAAAATATTTACTATTTACACCCTCTCGATCAGCTACAACCTATAAACATTTTATTTTCTTATTTCTATTCCTATACCTCATAGGTGTGTGAGGTAGCTTTATTATTTATATTGATAATGGAGACATATACTTTACAGGAAAGCATTAAAAAAAAAATTTCAGAAACACAAAATCAAGTTCATTTTGCTTAATACTTATTTATTTTTTTAACGTCTTGAATCATAGAATTAGCCCATCTTTAAAAAAAAAAGAAGTTATTAAAAAATCAAACAAAACCTTAGGCTTTATAAAAAGAAACTTTTACAAATGTAACAAAGATATAAAACTAAAATGCTACCTCACCCTGGTGAGACCTATACTAGAATATGCATCTTCTGTATGGGACACATCCACCAAAGAAAATATTGATAAGTTATAACAAATCCAAAAAGAGCTGCCAGATTCATTACTGGAGAATATTCAAAACTGACAAGAGTAACACTGTAACACCATTAGTTAAATCATTAAACCTTGAAACACTAGAGGATAGAAGAACCAAGAGTAAATTAGTAATTATACATAAGGCAATTAATTCTAATTTAGAAATACAACACAAAGATAACTTAATACAACCCTTAAATAGATATAAAGATAAAAACACCTTTCTTATTCCATATGCAAGAACAAACACATACAAGTTTTCTTTCTTTCTGTCCGGTATTCGGGCGTGGTATGGGTTGCCTGAAGAAACCAGGAAAGCCAACACTTTATCATCATTTAAAACTCTAGTAAGAATACAGGACTAAACACAAACCATAGAAATACTTAGGACACAATAATCTTCTGTACAGAAGGAGCGTCTGTAACATATAAGATAAGATAAGAATAAAAAATAATGATATTTTAATTATGAAAATGGAGGCTGCGGAAAATAACGATTAATTTCTTGATTAATCGGTAAAATTTATTATCGATTAATTTTTTAAAGCAATAAACAGGTATACAATTTTTTCGATTTAGTAATAAATAATTAATTATTAATAATTAATAATAGTTTGCTTTCTTTACTTCTCCGTACAAACGTCTCCAGTGGAAACATTTTTTTAAAAATGTAAACTTTAAAATGAGCTGTTTTTATAAAGAAAATGACATTAAAAAATGAAACATTTAAAAAAATTATTGATAACAAATTTAAATTCATTGACATTTTATTTAATTACTTATATTTAAATTTAAAAAATGTAAAATTGCCTTTTTGTTACTTCCATTGAAATTTTCAGTTTGATGACATCATACACCTTATTTTTAGCTTTAATAAAAAAATTATCGATTAATTATTCGGTAATTTTTCAAAAGTAAACGATTAAATTTAAATTAATCGATAACAGCCCTAAAAAAGTAATCTTAAGACACGTGATTCGAATTATATATTCATACAAACACCGTCTCTTTATGATATAGAGCAGGGTTACAGAAACCATTAATCACCAATGCCTATACCATTATAAAGAAACAACTTAATTTAAGCTAAGCACTCTTTATACATTGTGGGTCAGCATGGGACGCTAAAATAAAAATAAAAACTAAACAATGTCAGCAAACAATTTTATTATTATTTATTTAATAAAAAGTTGTCAAAGTTGGTGAACTTAACACTAACACACGCACGCACACACACTCACGCACACAAACAAAGACACACAGATAGCTACTCCAGAATTTATGTGCTTTTATTCAAATCTCACAATCTTAGGAGTAAAAATACATTTTGATGAGATTTGTAAAAACTGACATTAGGCTTAAATTTCGAGATACAATTTTTTTGTTTAATTTGTTTTTGTTTTTGCATTGCTGCATGCAATCAAGAGAAATGCTTCGAAAATTTAACCAGTCCATCTCTTCCAGTGTGTTGACTTTATGTAACTCATTTATAAAATTGTTCACAGATGAAATTTGTTCCAAACATTCATGCCAGGGCGAAACACTTCAGTTTAAAAAAAAATCGTGTTAAGCCTGGTCCCTATTGGAATTCAGGACGTGTTAGCGCATTTTCGTATTATGTATCAGTACTTATGTTAGATATCAGCATTATGTAGTTATCAGTAATTGTGTTTAGATTTTAGACATATTTTTATGAATTTTCTTGTGTAATGAATATACCTGACATTTTTTTTATTTAAAAGTCATTTCTTTACATTTAAAAAAAAATTATTTTCTCTTTAATCTAACTACAAGTCACCACAAATGCGACGTAAAACTCTCTAAACTTTTACACATATTCTAATGACGTCAACTAAAAAAAAACAACTAATTCTTTTGCACCATTTCGCACCACTCTTCAATACCTGTCACATACGTATTAAACTTCCGGCAATGGCGGCCGTTCCCTGCGCTAGTGTTACCTCTCGATTCGAAATATTTTTTGGTAGTTTTAATGGGTTTTTTAAACGGATCGAGTAACTGAGTGTTGATGCACAAATGGCAGGTCAGGACATACAAAAAACATATATACCTCATGGGTCTAGGACTTATGGATGCTGAGATCAAGGGTGATGACAGACGGACGGACGGACAAAACGGGTGCAATAGCGCATTCGACTTCTCGAAAATGCGCTAAAAATCAATATCTGATAAGCAGATATAAAATTCAATAAGTTTCCAGCTCTATGCTTCTTTTTCAACAAGTTATTCTTTTTTTTAGCAAAACTGGCAAACCATCCTGAGTTATACAACAAACGCATCCTGGAAACGACAATTGTCACTTTCAATCCTGCCGATTGTGAAATCTCTTTTTAAAATGATTCCTTTATTCATGAATATTTTGGAGCTTATAAAAACGAAATAGGACAGAAGCAGAATTGCATCTCAGCGCCCTGTGAAAGGCAAGTGACATAATTCTGAACTGATCTCTTCAAGAAAAGCCGGTCTGGAATTGACGGCGATTTAGGTCATGTCCTAGAGTGAAATACTTAGCTGAAACGACGTGTTCTAGTACACAAGAAATTTATTTTATGTGAATCCGGCATATTGCTTCATGGTTTAATATTCAGTGTAATACCAGAGCGGCAGGAATGTTTAACCTTTCCGAATGATTTTTAATCTTCCACAAAAGACCCTTCCTTACTCCTCATGTTTTTTCTTTGATCAAACTGTAAACCTCGATACTGATTCACTGAAGATTAAAGTTAAAGTTTAGCAAATTCATGCCGCACTTTCTTGAACTGTCTTTTCCGGTAGTTGTTCATGACATCTAGCCGCGAATATCAACTCGTTAGTCATCTGGAAGCCCCAAACGACAGCAACCACAACAAGTTAATTTCTTTCTCACCTATCTGTAGCTATAACTATGTTTTGTTTCCAAGTTATTGTGTTATCCGCACAACTAAAACAAAGGCTGATTCTCACAAACAAATCAACTTTCTCAGGGCAAGAGTTAATTGCTGCTTCAACCATACACACTTAGATGAAGTCGCCATCATTCCTCATTCTGTCATCTTATTCGCTAATTTGTAGCGTGAACGAGTCACACATTCATTTTCAGCTAAATTTCTCGTGAAAAGCTTTATTGAGTTTTCATAACATTTTTCAAATGATTATATTTCTCAGAGCGTAGATCTACATTTCAGGAAAACTTTGAATATGTTGACACGTTTTGTTTCATAGTGAGGACGAAGACAAACTCTTTGAAAATGACAAATTTTTTGGCTGCTTATTACCAATATACGTTTCTGGTCCTATGATTTCATAAGGACCTATGTTTAGTCCCCATTCTTCATTCAAAACCTGATTTCGGTTCTTCTTTAAAAAAAACAAAATTTAAATATTTTCAATTTTAAAAAAAGGGGGGGGGGGTAAACGGGAACTGAAATTACTGAAAATGAATAATACATTGGATGGCAGACATGCTGTACTTAAAATCATATTGAAAAGCGTTGGGTCTTATCTTATCTATACAGATGCTCCTTTTATAGTCTATGTAGTAGATAATAAGTGATGCACCGTTCACAAGCCAAGGTTATGAGAGTTCCACGCATTACCCAACCGCCTTATTTCACTAACTAGTGTTAAGTACCCATTCGGGGCTGGGTGGACTGAGGGACACCACTGGTTCCAGGAACAAATACTTGCCTTCACATGGATTCGAACCTGTGACCATCGGTACGCTAGCCGAGGGCGCATGCCACTCAACCACTTTGCTCCTATTTTCTTTAAAAAAAAAAACACGTCATTGACAGTATGACAATATTGGCATTGACTTGGACAATTTCAGTAAGTAAAAGTAATGATGACATCAGTAGTCAGTAGCATGGCTTGGATGTGGATACTGATAAAAATATGATGGTTTAAGTGACTTTACTACTCACTTTTATCGATATGTTCACACTGACTGAATACACGAATAATAATAGTTAATAGACCTACAATGCTTTGTGAGGCTGATGGTTACTCCGAAGTCCCTGGCGGCCTTGGCAAAGTGGCCCATCAGGCTTTGAAAATCAGCTACGTTGTGAGTTGCAATGGCAGCATCGTCTGCAAAAAGCATGTCCCTGATGACCGTTTCTCGGATCTTCGTCTTTGCCTTCAGCCTGGCCAGATTAAATAGTTTACCATCAGAACGTGTATGAAGATAGATCCCCTCTGTTGAGGATCCTAAGGCATGTTTCAACAGGCAGGCAAAAAAGATGCCAAAGAGTGTCGGGGCGAGGACGCAGCCCTGTTTGACTCCACTGAGGATATCAAATTGAGGTGAAGTTGAACCGTCATACTGCATCGTGCCTTTCATACCATTGTGGAATGACTGTATAATGTTAAGCAGTTTTGGTGGGCAGCCAACTTTTGCCAAGACTGTAAACAGATCATCTCTGCTGACCAGGTCAAAAGCCTTTGTTAAATCAATGAAAGCCAGGTAAAGGGGCATGTGTTGCTCTCGGCACTTTTCTTGAAGTTGTCTTAAAGAAAAGATCATGCCGATTGTTGACCTTTCTGTCCGGAAACCGCACTGTGATTAAGGATATACTCTTTCAGCAAGTCTTTGCATTTTATTTAAAACAACACGTGCAAAGACTTTACCCACGATGCTAAGGTGAGAAATGCCTCTGTAGTTGTTACAGTCACTTCTGTCTCCTTTATTTTTATACATCGTGATAATATTGGCATTTCTCATATCCTCTGGTACAGCTCCTTCTTTCCAGCACTGGCAGAGGAGACCATGCAGGTGTTCCAGCAATATACTGCTGCCGCACTTGATGATCTCTGGTGGTATTCCGTCCTGACCAGGTGCCTTGGCTATTGGTAATCGCTCAATAGCTACTTTTAGTTCTGCTAGGGTGGGTATGTCGTCCAGTTCTGCCATGAGGGGGAAGCTTTGGATGGCATCGATGGCATCTTGGGTTACATGATTTTGTTCGGAGTAAAGTTTTGAATAGTGCTCCACCCATCTGTCCATCTGTTTAACCCTGTCACGGATTATTTCTCCAGTTGAGGACTTCAGTGGGGCTATGACTTGCTTAGAAGGCCCCTAGGCTTTTTTAATGCCGTCATCCATCCCCCTAACATTACCGGTGTCGGCCGCAAGCTGAATGCTCTGACATAGTTGGAGCCAGTAGTCATTTGCGCATTGCCTAGCTAATCTCTGAACATTGCTCCTGGCTGATCTGTACGCCTGCAGTGTCTTTGGGTTTGGGGAGTGCCTGTATTTTTGGTGAGCACTTCGTCTTTCTTCTACGGCAGGGGTGAGTGTGGCAGAGTTGGCCTCAAACCAGTCATTGTTTTGCTTCCTTTTTCTTCCGAAGGTCTGCATGGCTGTGGATGGTCAGTCTGAGATGTTCCCACTTTTCCTTGGTGCTGTTGCCTGGCAGGTCAGAGTCTAGTGAGTTAGAGAGAGCTTCGGCTTTCCTGTCTGGGTGAGAAGTCTTACTCACATCAATGCGGGGTCTGCCTATAAGTTATACTATATAATAAGTTACAGTATGGCTGGCATGTGGGATAGGGCCAACGCCCAGTGGCGTCACTAGGGGTACTGTGGGGGCGTGACACCAAAATGTAAAATTCTATATGTTCCCGTTATTTGGCACTTGAAAACTCGGAGGCGTTCTATGGTTTAAGTCGTGAGAGGGGTAGCACCATGAAATACCGCCCCGGGTGACACCAATCCTAGTGACGCCTCTGCCAACGCCTGCTATACTCGGAAATATTAAAACAACGGCCTGAAGTTTAACAAAAAATTATCTTATCTTATCTGTTACAGAAGCTCCTTCTTATACAGAGAATATTGCATCCTACGCATATCTATGGTTTGTGTTTAGTCCTGCATCCTTATTAGAAATTTAAATGTTGATAAAATGTTGGCTTTCCTGGTTTCTTCAGGCAAATCATGCCACGCCCGAATTCCGGACGGGAAGAAAGAAAACTTGTATGTGTTTGTTCTTGCAAACGTCATAAGAAAGTTTTTTTTTTATCCTATCTTTAAATATTAGTAAATAATATTAAAACCAATATGCAAATATAATCACCTGTGGGGTCTAGTTGTGCCATAGGCATAGTTGTTAAGTCTGGATCGGCAACTATACGAGAAAGCCGTAATAAATAGGCCTCTAAGTTGAGTAATCAACGAGTGGGCTCTCGTGGATTAGTTTCACCATTTGGCACTTGTAAAACAAAAGGATGCACAAACTATTCTGAATTCCAGTTCATTACATTAATGATAATGTTTTTTCATATGCGCAAAAGATGGATGATGATATTAGCGAAACCTATCTCTAAATTTACTGGGGAAAAAAATTATTGCAGTAGCAGTGACGGATGTAACTGACAAAAGATGAAATAAGGCTCACATACAGAGTTTGTAGGCTTTAGAAACTAATTATATCCACTTAAATGTTTTTTAATTTAAATAAAAAAATCTATAAAGAAACTAAGAGCCCTTCAAATCAAAGTATGGGATCATGTCTGTGCACCCTGGGAAGGGTTTCAACCATCAGTGGCGTAGCTAGGGCTTTTGCCGCCCGGGGCGGTCTCCAATTTGCCACCCTTTTAAGTGTCACCCATAAATGTCGTCACGTACAGGGGGGGGGGGGGGAGTAACACATTTGACTTCATTCCAAACGAGCAACTTTAAATAAAAGTTCCACTTACATATATAAATGCCGACACTTTATTTAATGACTTTTTACGTAGCTTCACTCGCGTCGCGATATTAGAGTGCAGTGTTACACTAAAAACATAATTTAAATGGAAAAAAATATTTAAAACATGCTCATTTTGCTCTTATTCGTGTGTGGGGGTGGGGGTGGGGAGAATGTTTGTGACGTCACATTGAGGAAGGGGTCTAAGTTTTCGTGACGGCGTGTGACGAGGGGGCAGGGTGGTGAAAAATCAGCCAAAATCGCGTGACGTCATTTATGGGTGGCCCCTTCAGTCAATGGTATGATTTTTAAAAATAAATTAATAAACATTAATAAATAAATAAATTTAATTGAATTGAAGTACATTTTAAAAGGTGGGAAATATTTTTACCTTTGCATGACCTATTTATGTTAGCAGTAATAAAAGAGGCCGCATAAAATGATATACCTATAAAGACACATTCATAAAAAATACAAGATACGTTTTTTGAAGGCCATAAGAATTTTATTGAGATCACAGATCCCTCCAGCCCCAAATGAGATAAAACATATGCCAAATTTACACCCCAATAACATTAACAATTATATGCTTTTATTTTTTATTTATAAATATAAGATTTTTTTTGATAATCAAAGACATTGTATAGATCAGTTTGTAAACATTTATTATTTATATAATTACTTACTTACCTAACTTTCATAGTAGAAAAATCGATTAATATGTTATCAAAATTTAAATTATTTGTACTATCTAACTCTATGGACAATATTACAATATTTTGTAGTCTTAAATCATTCATTGTGGAACGAACATATATTTTTTTTTCAAATTCAGTTTTAGAGAAGCTCCTATCACAACTAAATGCCCTAGTAGCAATTGTTAAAATTATTCTTAGCAAAATTATAATGTTGGGTAAAGAATTTTCCAATCTTTACTGTTGAATATATTTTAATAGATCAAGGGAGCATTGCTCCCGTTTTTGAAAAAAAACATAATGCCTTTTCTTGTAGTGTAGGTACAGCCAGGGCTGCTCTTAGGCCCAGGGGCGGACTAAGACTGCACGGGGCCCCTGGCTGCAATCAAACGGGGGCCCTATCCAGCCAGCGTACCTTAAAATATGATTGCTAACAGCTAATATAAGACTGTAACTAAATATTAATAATGAAAAAAGAAACGAACACGAAGAAATAACTGTTTAAAATGTTCGCCGGTGTGTTAAAAATTGAGTGTGAAAAGAAAAACTTTTACATTCCACCGCTGGAAATCGAACGCGACACCTTTTGAATCACAAGCCTATGCCCTTTCCACACGACCACCGGAGCTTGTCTAAATTGAGAAATTTTAAAAATATAAACTATATTTTATACTATATTCTCTAAGTGAGCCAAGTTTTATAGATTATTAAGACTGCCAGTCAGGTCTGAATCGCGCAGTCGTAAGAAATTTCCCGAATCGTGTTGTTTTTTTTTAGCCAAACTTTTTAAAATGAGAATTTAGGAATTTATAAGGATTTTGCCTAACATATGGGAATTTTTGAGATTGACAATTTAAAAGAAAATAATTACATTCTTGGATGAAAATAAAATAAAATAATTTGAAACATGCGCATTTTCAAATAAGAAATACTTTTTTTGTGTTTGTGCGAGGCTCTTTGACGTCATATTTGTTTATTTTTAGCGTGTCTAGGTTTTTTATTTCGGATCTAGTTTTTTTCCTGACGTTTTTGCTAGGTTTTTCCCAACATTGTCACTGACAGTAGACTGCAGACCGTTTACAGTCAGATTGTGTAAATGTATTACTATTAAATAATATAATTAATTAGTCTGAGCCCGAATCATCATAAAATGTTTGTTACATATAAAGGACCAAATCATTAATAATATGTAAACATATAACAATCTATGTAACCAGTAACCATGTATGATTGATTCATTATTAATAAATTTCAAAACATTCCTTTTGAAAAAAAATTTATTATCAATCACAGACAAATTTAAATTACATGAGTATCCAAATAACTTTTTTAAAATTCATAATGTTAAAATTTAAAAGTATAATCTATATTTTGGCTTTGTAGCAAAGTTGTTTTAAAAAAACGTACAGATTAAATAAAAATTGAAAGTACCCTATTAAAAATTGCCTTAAAAATGCATAAATATTTATTATTTTTTCATTTGGAAGTCATTAAAATGAATGCGAAAGCATTTAATTGAAGTTGCCACTTTTCAGATTTTTCTCCAAATTTTTAATGCATTTCGGGATTTTTAGCCCAATTTGGGAATTTTTTTACTCCTGGCTGGGAAAATCTGGCACTTAAGACTTCGCAACTCTGGAATCGCGATCAGTTTAATAGATAATGTTTATAAATTTATTTAATTTATTATATTTTCAAGGGTTCGTGCAAACATTTGTACACTTTTATTATAAAATATAAAAANAAAAAAACGTACAGATTAAATAAAAATTGAAAGTACCCTATTAAAAATTGCCTTAAAAATGCAAAAATATTTATTATTTTTTAATTTGGAAGTCAAAAGTCATTAAAATGAATGCGAAAGCATTTAATTGAAGTTGCCACTTTTCAGATTTTTCCCCAAATTTTTAATGCATTTCGGAATTTTTAGCCCAATTTGGGAATTTTTTTACTCCTGGCTGGGAAAATCTGGCACTTAAGACTTCGCAACTCTGGAATCGCAATCAGTTTAATAGATAATGTTTATAAATTTATTATATTTTTAAGGGTTCGTGCAAACATTTGTACAATTTTATTATAAAATATAAAAAATTTGGGGGCCCCAAATCGTCGGGGGCCCGTGGCTTTAGCCCGCTCAGCCCCCCCCCCCCTTAATCCGCCATAGCTTAGGCCACTGCAACATATGCGGTCGCAGTGAGCCCCACTCTTTCATAGGCCCCACCTATCTTAATTTTCACTTATTATCATTATTAATACCACACCCCTACCTAATTGCGGGCCCCAAGTAATCCTTTTTGCGTAGGCTATTAAGCTGCATAGGGCCCCGCCATTGCTAAGAACAGCCATGTGTAGTCATACAAAACAGGATCCTTTCTCTTTCAATATCGAACTGCTCTTAATCAATATAAATGAAGAAATTTATTTGATGTTCAAATTCTTCATTTAGTATGTTACAAAAACATGGTATTATACACGAACATTTTCTAGTAAGGACATGTTACTCATGAGCGCGTTCCTTTACTTTCTTTTATAATTACATCTATGGATGAAAACATTTCTCGATGTACTATTTGCTCTAGAGATAGAACCAAGTCTTCTGAATTTTCCCAACGCATATTTTTCTAATTCTATCTCGGCGTTCAGTTGATATCTCCAACTCTCTATAACAGCGCTCTGTTTTAGCACATATCTTTGTTCCATGAAATTGGTTTGCATTTCATTTTTTTTAAAAAAAAAGCTTCTCATAAATTGAGATACCATAGAAAAGAAAAAGAATCCATTGACTTGAGTACAATTCTAGATTTTGATCTCGTTTTACTAGTTACTTCAGATGTCATTTTTTCCACGACAATTGAATTTTTAAAAAAACGTCTTTTTAGAAATTATGTATGTTATTGTGGTGTTTTTTAATGGGGAATTTTGAATATTTCCATGTTCTAGCCTTAAATCTTAATAATTGTCCATAAAATAGAGGAATTCAAATTATTTACACATTACTTTAACTGGATAGGCGTAGCGTTTTTAATGAATAACAGTATTTTAATGAAAAACACAAGCTATTCGTGCTGCTTTAATGCACTAAAAACAAAATAAATTTAATTTTTAATAAGTTACCATACATTATTGTTTTGTAAACTAATGCAGTAATTGCAAGTTAAACAGTAAACACAATATTTGAACCACTATGTCATGCTGGTACTTATTAGCGCATCATTCTGAAAATGTCCATATTCCACGCAAAAAACTGACGTGGCGATATTTATACCACACAAATTCGGACCAGCGGTGATGTTTTGTTGTTTTTTGTGCAGTTTTCTCATAAAAGCACCACCTATAAAGTATACCGCTTAATTTTCCAAACAAATTGATACTTATTTTTAGTGATTAAAAAAAAATTTTGAGATGTTTTGCGTTAGTTATAACAACCACCTTGCATTGCGCGAAGCCATTAATTAAGAATCGAAATAAAGAAAGACACATTTTTCACTTTGGTTTTCCACCTTCAAAAGAAACAAAGCATTTTTTGGAAATGGCTTTACTTTTCAAATGCCCACAAATGCCGCCCTCTGAATGAGTGCCGCCCGGGGCGGACCACCCACCACCGCGCCCCCCTAGCTACGCCACTGTCAACCATGTATTGAATGTTAATCCTATTATTTTTATTATGCAACGGGATCGTACTTAGTGTGGTGTGGTATCAAATGGGATCTTATTCCGCATGTTAGAACAAACACACACAAGTTTTCTTTCTTTCCGTCCGGTATTCGGGCGTGGAATGGGATGCGCGAAGAAACCAGGAAAGCCAACACTTTAACTTTATCATCATTTAAAACTCTAATAAGAATGCGAGATTTAACACAAACCATGGATAAAAATAGGACGCAATAATCTTCTATACAGAAGGAGCGTCTGTAACAGATAAGATTAGTTAATAGTGTAGAATTTCCTTCCTTCTGAAATCGCAACTACGCGCAAGAGAAGATAAGGTAGTTTTACAATTAAAATTTAATCCACAGTGAGGAAAATCTGTCATGGGAAGGAACTATTTTTTTAAAACACAGGTTAAAGTAAAAATACAACGGAAATCCCCGTAAATATTTAGTTTCAGAGAAATTGAGTCTTCCAGTGAAACAAACAGGAAAACAACATTGACATTAAGAGGGTAGGAAAACAAATAATAATGCTCTGATTTATTAAAAAAAAAAAACTCACAGAAAATAATGGATGTGTTTTGGAATTTATAACATTTAAAAAAGGTTGCTTTACCATGTCCGAAATGCCATGCGACCATATGTTTTGACTTAATCTTCTACTTCTTCCCCAACCTGAAACTGAAACTGAAAGTGAACACCTGTGCCTGTAGTGACTGTACTGTAGTCGTATTCTGTAACTGAGTAACGGTTACTGTAGTTTTAGCATGAATCATGAACTATAAATGAAACACTGTTAATTAACTATTGTGTATTTTCCTGACGATTCCTGTGAATTTATCTTTTTACTCTTACTCTTTCCATTTTAATAATTTTATTTTAAATTATAGACGTGATTTTTAAGAATTTAATTATAATTATAAATAATAAATATTAACCGTTTTTGCACACGCATTTGCATTCAGTATAAAGTATAAACTATAGGCTATACTATACTATAATTTTATGTAATCATTAATATCATATGCCTATGCCCAATTTCAATGATTTCACAACAGAAGGTACGGCACGGTATTACTAGTGAATTAATAGTATTCCTTATAGTTAATATCTGAAATAATTTTTTTAAAAAAAATGTCTCATAAGTGCTACAGTCTTATCTAATACTTATATGTTACAGATGCTCCTCCTATAATAATAATGAATTTTAATTAAAATAATTTATTAATATTTATTGTTAATATTTACCTTGCATTCTTAATTTTAGATAAGCTGAATTTTTATAACACCATGTTAGTGTTTTTTTTTGTGTGTGTTTTTTTTTTGTTGTTATTTTTCGACAGTCATTTAATGCCTAAAACCTATATCTCCGACCGGAGCGTCACGTCTCTTCCCGCTGCTATGAAGGATAGTTGTTATTTTAATTTTATGTTTTGGGTTAGGTATAGCTTTAGAATTTTCGGAAAATTCACGGGGCTCGCACTATTTTTCCGGGCCGGTGACGTGCCATAGCAACGAGATGGCCGCCGATAAGGTCGGCCCGGTCGGAGATATAGGTTTTTACCCATTTAATATATATTTTATTTTTAAATTTACAACTCAGGGTACTTAAAAAGACTATGACAGAAAGAAAACATAGACTTTTCTACACCTTCTACTGCCCATAATATGCAATAATTTTTTTATGACTTTCATTATTCAAGGTTGGTGGATAAGAAAGTATTTAAATGGTATTTTGGAGACAAAATCTTTTGGATCAAAGTGATGCTTTAGATTTAAATTGTGTTGAAAGTATTTCACACACTCAAAATATTTAGAATTCCGACATGATGGATAAAAATAATGAACAAAACATCTCTAAAAGTACAGGAGGACATACAAATATTGGAGGAGGGACAAGGATTGGGCAATTTGATTTTGAGAAAAGAATATTCGAGCTAGAAGAACAATTAGAACACATGAAAGAAGAAAATAAATTGTTGAAAAATGAATTACACCAAATGAGACAAATTAATTTACAGCTTAGAAGAGAAACCAATGAGTCTTTTAGTGATAGAAGATTCATTGATTTGACAGATTTATGTTCATGCAGAGAAAGTACACAAAACATCGGGCAAAAAAATATTCATTTACAACAACTAGAAGAGAGATTGATGGGCCTGGAGAAGCGAATGGACATTGTTGAAAAAAATGGATCAAATGATCCAAGAATATTTCAGAAACTTGTTGAACATCCGATGAATGAATATTTTGTTGTAGAAAATGGTCAACAAAAAAGAGGAATCAGAGATGATAAGGCCAAACTTCAGGAAGCAAAGTCGATTAAAAGTACATTAGAAGCAACTATG
>MUZC01001932.1:6255-18349 GCA_002072015.1 Radix auricularia | reverse complement strand
TGCACTTCTGTCAGATGCAACGACATTGCAAGATGTCCTGGATTTAAGAAAAAATATAAAAAAATTTAGGCATGTCATTTTTGGGTAATTTTCTCTCTACTAGCTCTATTTTTTGTGCTACTTTTAAACTTGCGCCGTGACAAAACTATGCAAGTAAGCTATGTGATTATTAGTTTTTTCAATTGCGCTTCTTTTAGATGCAACGACATTGCAAGATGTCCTGGATTGAAGAAAAAATAAAAAAAATTTTAGGCATGTCATTTTTGAATAATTTTCTCTATACTAGCACTATATTTTTGTTCGACTTTTGACCTTTCGCCGTAACAAAACTATGCAAGTCAGCTATTTGAAATTTTAGATTTTTATATTTCACTTCTGTCCGATGCAACGACATTGAAAGATGTCCTGGATTAAAGAAAAAAATAAAAGAATTTTTAGGCATGTCATTTTTGGGTAATTTTCTCTAAATAAGCTCTATATTTTTTTGCGACATTTGCCTTTGCGCCGTGACAAAACTGTGCAAGTCAGCTATGTGATTATTAGATTTTTCAATTGCACTTTTGTCGGATGCAACGAAATTGCAAGATGTCCTGGATTGAAGGAAAAATATAAAAAATTTTAGGCATGTCTTTTTTGTGTAATTTTCTCTATATTATCTCTATAATTTTGTGCGACTTTTGACCTTGCGCCGTGACAAAACTATGCAAGTCACCTATTTGATTTTTAGACTTTTATATTGCACTTCTGTCAGATGCAAAGACATTGCAAGATGTCCTGGATTGAAGGAAAAATAAAACAAAAATTATGCAAGTCATTTTTGGGTAATTTTCTCTATACTGGCACTGTAATTTTGTGCGACTTTTGACCTTGCGCCGTGACAAAACTATGCAAGTAAGCTATTTGATTTTTAGATTTTTCAATTTTACTTCTTTCAGATGCAACGACATTGCAAGATGTCCTTGATTGAAGGAAAAATAAAAAAAATCTTAGGCATGTCATTTTTGGGTATTTTTCTCTATATTAGCTCAATATTTTTGTGCGACATTTGACCTTGCGCCATGAAAAAACTATGCAAGTCAGCAATGTGGTTTTTAGATTTTTCTACTGCATTTCTTTCAGAAACAACGACATTGCAAGATGTCCTTGATTGAAGGAAAAATAAAAAAAATCTTAGGCATGTCATTTTTGGGTAATTTTCTCTATACTGGCTCTATTTGTTTTGTGCGACTTTTGACCTTGCACCGTGACAAAACTATGCAAGTCAGCTATGTGATTTTTAGATTTTTCTATTGCAATTTAGTCAGATGCAACGACATTGCAAGATGTCCTGGATTGAAGGAAAAGTAAAAAAAAATTAGGCATGTCATTTTTGGGTAATTTTCTCTATACTGGCTCTATTTTTTTGTCCGATTTTTGACCTTGCGCCGTGACAAAACTATGCAAGTCAGCTATGTGAATTTTAAATTTTTATATTGCACTTCTGTCAGTTGCAACGACATTGCAAGATGTCCTGGATTGAAGGAAAAAAATATAAAAATTTTATGTATGTCATTTTTTCGTTAATTTTCTATATTAAAGTTCTTTATTTTTGTTCGACTTTTGACCTTGCGCCGTGACAAAGCTATGCAAGTCAGCTATATGATTTTTAGATTTTTCTACTGCACTTCTGTCAGATGCAACGACATTGCAAGATGTCCTGGATTTAAGGAAAAATTAAAAAAAATTTAGGCATGTCATTTTTGTGTAATTTTCTCTATATTAGCTCTAAAAATGTGTGCGACATTTGACCTTGTGCCGTGACAAAACTATGCAAGTCAGCTAAGTGATTTTTAGATTTTTCTACTGCAATTCTGTCAGATGCAACGACATTGCAAGATGGCCTGGATTGAAGGAAAAATATAATTTTTTTTAGGCATGTCATTTTTGGGTAATTTTCTCTATACTGGCTCTATATTTTTGTTCGACTTTTGACCTTGTGCCGTGACAAAACTATGCACGTCATCTATGTGATTTTTAGATTTTTCTACTTCAATTCTGTCAGATGCAACGACATTTTAAGATGTCCTAGATTGAAGGAAAAATATAAAAAATTTTAGCCATGTCATTTTTTGGGTAATTTTCTCTCTATTAGCTCTATAATTTTGGGCGACTTTGGCTTTGCGCGTAACAAAACTGTGCAAGTCACCTATGTGAATTTTAGATTTTTCTATTGCACTTCTGTCAGAGGCAACGACATTGCAAGATGTCCTGGATTTAAGGAAAAATATAAAAAATTTTAGCCATGTCATTTTTTGGGTAATTTTCTGTATAAAAATTCTATATTTTTGTTCGACTTTTGACCTTGCGCCGTGACAAAACTATGCAAGTCAGCTATGTGATTATAAGTTTTTTCTATTGCACTTTTGTCAGATGAAACGACATTGCAAGATTTTATGGATTGAAGGAAAAAATAAAAGAAATTTTAGGCATGTCCTTTTTGGGTAATTTTCTCTATTTAAGCTCTATATTTTTGTGCGACTTTGACTTTGCACCGTGACAAAACTACGAAAGTCAGCTATGTGAATTTTAGATTGTTATATTGCACTTCTGTCAGATGCAACGACATTGCAAGATGTCCTAGATTTAAGGAAAAATATAAAAAAATTTAGGCATGTCATCTTTGGGTAATTTTCTCTATACTGGCTCTATATTTTTGTTCGACTTTTGACCTTGCGCCGTGACAAAACTATGCACGTCATCTATGTGATTTTTTAGATTTTGTACTTCAATTCTGTCAGATGCAACGACATTGCAAGATGTCCTGGATTGAAGGAAAAATAAAAAAAATTTGGCATGTCATTTTTGGGTAATTTTCTCTATATAAGCTCTATATTTTTGTGCGACTTTGACTTTGCGCGTGACAAAACTATGCAAGTCAGCTATGTGAAAATTAAGTTTTTTATATTGCACTTCTGTCAGAGGCAACGACATTGCAAGATGTCCTGGATTTAAGGAAAAATATAAAAAATTTTAGGCATGTCATTTTTGGGTAATTTTTCTCTATACTAACTCTATATTTTTGTGCTACATTTGACCTTGCGCCGTGACAAAACTATCCAAGTCAGCTATTTGCTTTTTGGATTTTTCTATTGCAATTCCGTCAGATGCATCGACATTGCAAGATGTCCTGGATTGAAGGAAAAATAAAAAAAATTTTAGGCATGTAATTTTTGGGTAATTTTCTCTATACTGGCTCTATATTTTTGTTCGACTTTTGACCTTGCGCCGTGACAAAACTAAGCACGTCAGCTATGTGATTTTTAGATTTTTCTACTTCAATTCTGTTAGATGCAAAGACATTGCAAGATGTCCTGGATTGAAGAAAAAATATTAAAAAATTTAGGGATGTCAATTTTGTGTAATTTTCTCTATATTAGCTCTATATTTTTGTTCGACTTTTGACCTTGCGCCGTGACAAAACTATGCAAGTAAGCTATGTGAATTTTTAGATTTTCATCTTTCACTTCTGTCAGAGGCAACGACATTGCAAGATTTCATGGATTGAAGGAAAAGTATAAAAAATTTTAGACATGTCATTTTTGGGTAATTTTCTCTATACTGGCTCTATTTTTTAGTGCGACTTTTGACCTTGCGAAGTGACAAAGCTATGCAAGTCAGCTATTTGATTTTTTAGATTTTTCTATTGCAATATCTTCAGATGCAACGACATTGCAAGATGACATGGATTTAAGTAAAAATATAAAAAAATTTAGGCATGTCATGTTTGGGTAATTTTCTCTATACTGGCTCTATTTATTTGTGCGACTTTTGACCTTGCGCCGTGACAAAATTATGCAAGTCAGCTATGTGAATTTTAGTTTTAATATTGCACTTCTGTAAGAGGCAACGACATTGCAAAATGTCCTGGATTTAATGAAAAATATTTAAAAAATTAGCCATGTCATTTTTTGGGTAATTTTCTCTATAAAAATTTTATATTTTTGTTCGACTTTTGACCTTGAGCCGTGACAAAACTATGCAAGTCAGCTATGTGATTTTTAGATTTTTCCACTGCACTTCTGTCAGATGCAACGACATTGCAAGATGTCCTTGATTAAAGAAAAAATAAAAAAAATTTTAGTCATATCATTTTTGTGTAATATTCTCTTTATTAGCCCTATAATTTTGTGCGACTTTTGACCTTGCGCCGTGACAAAATTATGCAAGTCAGCTATGTGAATTTTAGATTTTTATATTTCACTTCTGTCAGATTCAACGAAATTGCAAGATGTCCTGGATTGAAGGAAAAAATAAAAGAAATTTTAGGAATGTCATTTTTGGGTAATTTTCTCTATATAAGCTTTATAACTTTGTGCGACTTATGACTTTTTGCCGTGACAAACAATGCAAGTCATTTATGTTATTAATAGTTTTGTCTATTGCACTTTTGTCAGATGCAACGACATTGCAATATCTTCTGGATTGAAGAAAAAATAAAAAAAAATTTTGGCATGTCATTTTTGGGTAATTTTCTCTATACTGGCTCTATTTATTTGTGCGACTTTTGACCTTGCGCCGTGACAAAATTATGCAAGTCAGCTATTTGATTTTTTAGATTTTTCTATTGCAATATCTTCAGATGCAACGACATTGCAAGATATCCTGGATTGAAGGAAAATATAAAAGAAATTTTAGGCATGTCATTTTTGGGTAATTTTCTCTATACTAGCTCTATATTTTTGTGTGACATTTGACCTTGTGCCGTGACAAAACTATGCAAGTCATCTATAGGATGTTTAGATTTTTCTATTGCACTTCTGTCAGATGCAACGACAATGCAAAATGTTCTGGAATTAAGGAAAAGTAAAAAAAAAATTTAGGCATGTCATCTTTGGGTAATTTTCTCTATATAAGATCTATATTTTTGTGCGACGTTTGACCTTGCGCCGTTACAAAACTATGCAAGTCAGCTTTGTGAATTTTAGATTTTTATATTGCATTTCTGTCAGATGCAACGATATTGCAAGATATCCTGGATTGAAGGAAAATTTTTTAAAATTTAAGGCATGTAATTTTTGGGTAATTTTCTTAATACTAGCTCTGTATTTTTGTGCGACTTTGACTTTGCGCCGTGACAAAACTATGCAAGTCAGCTATGTGATTATTAGATTTTTCTATTGCACTTCTGTCAGATGCAACGAAATTGTAAGATATCCTGCATTAAAGGAAAATATAAAAGAGATTTTAGGCATGTCGTTTTTGGGTAATTTTCTCTATACTGGCTCTATATTTTTGTTCGACTTTTGACCTTGCGCCGTGACAAAACTATGCACGTCAGCTATGTGATTTTTAGATTTTCCTACTTCAAATCTGTCAGATGCAACGAAATTGCAAGATGTCCTGGATTTAAGGAAAAATAAAAAAAATTTTGGCATGTCATTTTTGGGTAATTTTCTCTATACTGGCTCTATTTTTTTGTGCGACCTTTGACCTTGCGCAGTGACAAAACTATGCAAGTCAGCTATTTGATTTTTTAGATTTTTCTATTGCAATTTCTTCAGATGCAACGACTGCGCCGTGACAAAACTATGCAAGTCAGCTATGTGATTTTTAGATTTTTCTATTGCACTTCTGTCAAATGCAACGACATTGCAAGATGTCCTGGATTGAATGAAAAATATAATTTTTTTAACCATGTAATTTTTGGGTAATTTTCGCTATACTAGTCTATATTGTTGTGCGACGTTTGACCTTGCGCTGTGACAAAATTATGCAAATAAGCTATGTGATTTTTTTATTTTTCTATTGCACTGCTGTCAGATGCAACAACATTGCAAGATGTTCTGGAATTAAGGAAAAGTAAAAAAAAAAATTTTAGGCATGTCATTTTAGGGTAATTTTCTCTATATAAGATTTATATTTTTATGCGACTTTTGACCTTGTGCCGTTACAAAACTATGCAAGTCAGCTTTGTGAATTTTAGATTTTTATATTGCACTTCTGTCAGATGGAACGATATTGAAAGATATTCTGGATTGAAGGAAAAAATTTAAAAAAATTTAGGCATGTAATTTTTTTGTAATTTTCTCAATACTGGATGTATTTTTTTGTGCGACTTATGACCTTGCGCCGTGACAAAACTATGCAAGTCAACAATTTGATTTTTAGATTTTTTCTATTGCACTTCTTTCAGATGCAAAGACATTGCAAGATGTCCTGGCTTCAAGGAAAAATTTAAAAAATTTTAGGCATGTAGTTTTCGGGTAATTTTCTCTATACTAGCTCTGTATTTTTGTGCGACATTTGACCTTGCGCCTTGACAAAACTATGCAAGCCAGCTATGTGATTATTAGATTTTTCTATTGCACATTTGTCGGATGCAACGACATTGCAAGATGTCCTGAATTGAAGAAAATTTTTTTTTAAATTTAGGCATGTCATTTTTTTGTAATTTTCTGTATACTGGCTCTATTTTTTTGTGCGACATTTGTCCTTGCGCCGTGACAAAACTATGCAAGTCAGCTATTTGATTTTTAGATTTTTCTATTGCAATGTCGTCAGATGCAACGACATTGCAAGATTTCCTGGACTAAAGGAAAAATTTAAAAATATTTAGACATGTGATTTTTGGGTAATTTTCTCTATACTGGCTCTATTTTTTTGTGCGACATTTGACTTTGCGCCGTAACAAAACTATGCAAGTCAGCTATGTGAATTTTATATTTTTATATTGCACTCCTGTCAGATGCAATGACATTGCAATATGTCCTGGATTTAAGGAAAAATAAAAATTTTTTTAGGCATGTCATTTTTGTGTAATTTTCTCTATATTATCTGTATAATTTTGTACGACTTTTGACCTTGCGCCGTGACAAAACTATGCAAGTCAGCTATGTGATTTTTAGATTTTTCTATTGCACTTCTGTCAAATGCAACGACATTGCAAGATGTCCTGGATTGAATGAAAAATATAATTTTTTTAACCATGTTATTTTTGGGTAATTTTCGCTATACTAGTCAATATTTTTGTGCGACTTTTGACCTTGCGCAGTGACAAAATTATGCAAATCAGCTATGTGATTTTTTTATTTTTCTATTGCACTGCTGTCAGATGCAACAACATTGCAAGATGTTCTGGAATTAAGGAAAAGTAAAAAAAAAATTTAGGCATGTCATTATAGGGTAATTTTCTCTATATAAGATCTATATTTTTGTGCGACTTTTGACCTTGCGCCGTTACAAAACTATGCAAGTCAGCTTTGTGAATTTTAGATTTTTATATTGCACTTCTGTCAGATGCAACGATATTGAAAGATATTCTGGATTGAAGGAAAAAATTTTAAAAAATTTAGGCATGTAATTTTTTTGTAATTACTGGCTCTATTTTTTGTGCGACTTTTGTCCTTGCGCCGTGACAAAACTATGCAAGTCAGCTATTTGATTTTTAGATTTTTCTATTGCAATGTCAACAGATGCAACGACATTGCAAGATTTCCTGGATTAAAGAAAAAAGATAAAAAATTTCAGACATGTGATTTTTGGGTAATTTTCTCTATACTGGCTCTATTTTTTGTGCGACTTTTGACCTTGCGCCGTGACAAAATTATGCAAGTCAGCTATTTGATTTTTTAGATTTTTCTATTGCAATATCTTCAGATGCAACGACATTGAAAGATGTCCTGGATATAAGGAAAAATATAAAAAAAATTTAGTCATGTCATTTTTGGGTAATTTTCTATATACTGGATTTATTTATTTGTGCGACTTTTGACCTTGCGCCGTGACAAAATTATGCAAGTCAGCTATTTAATTTTTTAGATTTTTCTATTGCAATATCTTCAGATGCAACGACATTGCAAGATGTCCTGGATTTAAGGAAAAATATAACAAAATTTTAGGCATGTCATTTTTGGGTAATTTTCTCTATACTGGCTCTAATTATATGTGCGACTTTTGACCTTGCGCCGTGACAAAATTATGCAAGTCAGCTATGTGAATTTTAGATTTTTATTTTGCACTTCTGTCAGATGCAACGAAATTGCAAGATATCCTGGATTGAAGGAATATATAAAAGAAATTTTAGGCATGTCATTTTTGGTTGATTTTCTCTATACTAGCTCTATATTTTTGTGCGACATTTGACCTTGTGCCGTGACAAAACTATGCAAGTCAGCTATGTGAATTTTAGATTTTATATTGCACTTCTGTCAGATGCAACGACAATGCAAGATGTCCTGGATTGAAGGTGAAATAAAAATTTTTTTACCCATCTCAATTTTGGGTAATTTTCTCTATACTAACTCTATATTTTTGTGCTACATTTAACCTTGCGCCGTGACAAAACTATGCAAGTAAGCTATTTGCTTTTTAGATTTTTCTATTGCAATTCCGTCAGATGCAACGACATTTCAAGATGTCCTGGACTTAAGGAAAAAAAAAACAATTTAGGCATGTTATTTTTGTGTAATTTTCTCTATATTAGCTCTAAAATTTTGTGCGACGTTTGATCTTGCGCCGTGACAAAACTATGCAAGTAAGCTTGGTGAATTTTAGATTTTTATATTTCACTTCTGTCAGATGCAACGACATTGCAAGATTTCATGGATTGAAGGAAAATTATAAAAAATTTTAGGCATGTCATTTTTGGGTAATTTTCTCTGTACTGGCTCTATATTTTTGTTCGACTTTTGACTTTGCGCAGTGACAAAACTATGCAAGTCAGCTATTTGATTTTTTTAGATTTTTCTATTGCAATATCTTCAGATGCAACGACATTGCAAGATGACCTGGATTTAAGGAAAAATATAAAAAATTTTAGGCATGTCATTTTTGGGTAATTTTCTCTATACTGGCTCTATTTATTTGTGCGACTTTTGACCTTTCGCCGTGACAAAACTATGCAAGTCAGCTATGTGAATTTTAGATTTTTATATTGCACTTCTGTCAGATGCAATGACATTGCAAGATGTAATGGATTTAATGAAAAATAATTTTTTTTAGACATGTCATTTTTGTGTAATTTTCCGTATATTAGCTATATAATTTTGTGTGACTTTTGAACTTGCGCCGTGACAAAACTATGCAAGTCAGCTATTTGATTTTTAGATTTTTCTATTGCATTTCTGTCAGATGCGACGACAATGCAAGATGTCCTGGAGTGAAGGTGAAATAAAAATTTTTTTAGCCATGTCATTTTTGGGTAATTTTCTCTATACTAACTCTATGTTTTTGTGCGACATTTGACCTTGCGCCCTGACAAAACTATGCAAGTCAACTATGTGATTTTTAGATTTTTCTATTGCTCTTCTGTCAAATGCAACGACATTGAAGATGTCCTGGATTGAATGAAAATATATTTTTTTTAGCCATGTCATTTTTGGGTAATTTTCTCTATACTAACTCTATGTTCTTGTGCGACATTTGACCTTGCGCCCTGACAAAACTATGCAAGTCAACTATGTGATTTTTTGATTTTTCTATTGCACTGCTGTCAGATGCAACATTATTGCAAGATGTTCTGGAATTAAGGAAAGGTAAAAAAATTTTTGGCATGTCATTTTTTTTCTCTATATAATATCTATATTTTTGTGCGACTTTTGACCTTGCGCCGTTACAAAACTATGCAAGTCAGCTATGTGTTCAGTAGATTTTTCTATTGCACTTTTGTCAGATGCAACAACATTGCAAGATGTCCTGGATTGAAGAAAATTTTTTTTTAAAATTTAGGCATGTCATTTTTGGGTAATTTTCTCTATACTGGCTCTATTTTTTGTGCGACTTTTGTCCTTGCGCCGTGACAAAACTATACAAGTCAGCTATTTGATTTTTAGATTTTTCTATTGCAATGTCGTCAGATGCAACGTTATTGCAAGATTTCCTGGATTAAAGGAAAAATATGAAAAAATTTTTGACATGTGATTTTTGGGTAATTTTCTCTATACTGGCTCTATTTTTTTGTGCGACATTTTACCTTGCGCCGTAACAAAACTATGCAAGTCAGCTATGTGAATTTTAGATTTTATATTGCACTTCTGTCAGATGCAATGACATTGCAATATGTCCTGGATTTAAGGAAAAAAAAATTTAGGCATGTCATTTTTGTGTAATTTTCGCTATACTAGGCTATATTTTTGTGCGACTTTTGACCTTGCGCAGTGACAAAACTATGCAAATCAGCTATGTGATTTTTAGATTTTTCTATTGCACTGCTGTCAGATGCAACGATATTGCAAGATATCCTGGATTGAAGGAAAAATATAAACACATTTAGGCATGTCATTTTCTGGTAATTTTTTCATTATAAGCTCTATATTTTTGTGCGACTTTGACTTTGCGCCGCGACAAAACTGTGCAAGTCAGCTATGTGATTTTTAGATTTTCCTACTTCAATTCTCTCAGATGCAACGAAATTGCAAGATGTCCTGGATTTAAGGAAAAATAATAAAAATATTAGCATGTCATTTTTGGGTAATTTTCTCTATACTGGCTCTATTTTTTGTGCGACTTTTGACCTTGCGCAGTGACAAAACTATGCAAGTCAGCTATTTGATTTTTTAGATTTTTCTATTGCAATTTCTTCAGATGCAACGACATTGCAAGATGACCTGGATGCAAGTTAGCTATGTGATTTTTAGATTTTTCTATTGCACTTCTGTCAAATGCAACGACATTGCAAGATACCTGGATTTAATTAAAAATATAATTTTTTTAACCATGTTTTTTTTTGGGTAATTTTCGCTATACTAGTCTATATTTTTGTGCGACTTTTGACCTTGCGCCGTGACAAAACTATGCAAGTCAGCTATTTGATTTTTAGATTTTTCTATTGCACTTCTTTCAGATGCAAAGACATTGCAAGATGTTTGGATTCAAGGAAAAATTAAAAAAATTTTAGGCATGTAATTTTTGGGTAATTTTGTCTATACTAGCTCTGTATTTTTGTGCGACTTTTGACCTTGCGCCTTGACAAAACTATGCAAGAGAGCTATGTGATTATTAGATTTTTCTATTGCACTTTTGTCAGATGCAACGACATTGCAAGATGTCCTGGATTGAAGAAAATTTTTTTAAAAATTTAGGCATGTTATTTTTGGGTAATTTTCTCTATACTGGCTTTATTTTTTTGTGCAACTTTTGACCTTGCGCCGTGACAAAACTATGCAAGTCAGCTATGTGATTTTTAGATTTTTCTATTGCACTTCTGTCAGATGCAAAGACATTGCAAGATGTCCTGGATTCAAGGAAAAATTTAAAAAATTTTAGGCATGTAGTTTTCGGGTAATTTTCTCTATTCTAGCTCTGTATTTTTGTGCGACATTTGACCTTGCGCCTTGACAAAACTATGCAAGCCAGCTATGTGATTATTAGATTTTTCTATTGCACTTTTGTCGGATGCAACGACATTGCAAAATGTCCTGGATTGAAGAAAAAATTTTTTTTAATTTAGGAATGTCATTTTTGGGTAATTTTCTCTATACTGGCTCTATTTTTTTGTGCGACATTTGTCCTTGCGCCGTGACAAAACTATGCAAGTCAGCTATTTGATTTTTAGATTTTTCTATTGCAATGTCGTCAGATGCAACGACATTGCAAGATTTCCTGGATTAAAGGAAAAATATAAAAATATTTAGACATGTGATTTTTGGGTAATTTTCTCTATACTGGCTCTATTTTTTTGTGCGACTTTTGACTTTGCGCCGTAACAAAACTATGCAAGTCAGCTATGTGAATTTTAGATTTTTATATTGCACTTCTGTCAGATGCAATGACATTGCAATATGTCCTGGATTTAAGGAAAAATAAAAAAATTTTTAGGCATGTCATTTTTGTGTAATTTTCTCTATATTATCTGTATAATTTTGTGCGACATTTGACCTTGCGCCGTGACAAAACTATGCAAGTCAGCTATGTAAATTTTAGATTTTTATATTGCACTTTTGTCAAAGGCATCGACATTGCAAGATGTCCTGGATTTTAGGAAAAATTTAAAAATTTTTAGCCATGTCATTTTTTGGGTAATTTTCTCTATAAAAGTTCTATATTTTTGTTCGACTTTTGACCTTTCTCCGTGACAAAACTATGCAAGTCAGCTATGTGATTTTTAGATTTTTCTACT
>MUZC01001931.1:0-28019 GCA_002072015.1 Radix auricularia | reverse complement strand
TTGATTGTCAGTATTATTAGATTTTTTATTTTCATGGGTTTGTTTTTCAGAACATCACATTCCTTATGCACATGTTGATCATTTAGATCTACTTGGTGTCTGTAAGCGAGCTTTCCCTGATAGCAGTATTGCCAGTAAAATAAATTTCAAAATAACAGAGTTGTCATATGTTATTCAAGATGGAATTGCGCACCAAGAAAAAATGGAGATTAATGAGGTGTGCAGAAACCAGAAATTTTCGGTTATTATTGACGAAAGTACAGATGTTACAGCAACGCATATTTTTAGCCATAGCTGTTCGTTACTTTGACCATAAGAAATTCGATGTTGTTGATGCGTTGCTAGACACTGTTACTGTTGACAACGGTAGTGCCGCAGGACTTTTTGATGCCTTTAAGTCAGTTTTTGAAAAACGGGATATTCCACTAAATAACATAATTGGATTCGGCAGTGATAATTGTTCTACAATGCTTGGTATGAGCAATGGTTTTCAAAAATTACTAACAGACGTTCTGCCCTCAGTATTTGTGCTAGGTTGTGTATGTCATTCTATTGCACTTTGACCAAGCCACGCAATATCATTGTTGGCACCATTTTTGGAGTCACTATTGAAGGATATCACATCGTACTTCTCTCGCAGTAGCAAGCGTTAGAATGATTTTGCCATTATTCAAGATGAAGTCAAGGTGTTCAACACCGTATTCCAAAGTTTGCCCAAACAAGATGACTTTCCAGAGAGAATGTCATTTCTGTAATTTTGGAAATGGGGATACTTTTGTTCTTTATTTTCAAGCCAATTCAAAAACTGATTTGGTAGATGGAGCTCATAAAATATATAAACATCTCATTAATCCTGGAACCAAACATATGCTCTGTTTTCTTCAGTACGTTCTTAGAAAAGTTAATGCTCTGAACTTTGAGTTTCAATCGGAACATTTTAGGCTTCATCTGTTACATACAATGGTGTCTAGTGAGTACACGAACATTTTGAGCTTATACATTAAAGAAGAAGTTCTAATGAATACAGCAGTGGCATAGCTAGAACTTTTGCCGCCCGGGGCGGTCTCCAATTTGCCAACCTTTTTATAGGCCTTCCATAAATGACGTCACGTGCAAGGGGGAGGGGATTCACACATTTGTCACGCGGGGGAGGGTTGTTTAAAAAATGTGACGTCTCATCCTGAACGCACAACTCTAAATAAAAGTTCCACTTAAATAATTGATTAATGACATTTTAATTAATGACGTTCCACATGGCTTTACGCGTGTTACAATATTATAGTGCGACCTTACACTAAAAACATACTCAAAAGACAAAAAATTGAGTTGAAACATGCTCATTTTTAAATAGAAAATACGTTTTTTTACGGTTGTGACGTCATTGTAGGATTTTATGACGACGTGTGACGAGATTGAGGGAGTTAAAAATTTGCCAAAAAAGCATAAAGTCATTTATGGATGGCCTTTAAGTCAATCATATAATGTATTTTATAAATTAATATGCAAGAATAAATAATTGTTATTGAAGCGAAGTAAAGGTGGGAAACATTTTTACCAATGCATGCCATATTTATGTAAGCAGTAATAAAAGAGGCCGAATAAAATGATATGTCAATAAATAAACACTTTAAAAAATACAGCATAATTTATTTTTTTTTTAAAGTTTACGAGGAAGTTACTGTGGTTGCAGATCCACAACCCCCCCCCCCCCCACCATGAGGCAACGCATATTCCAAAAAAAACATTAGGGGCCGTCCATAAAGTACGTCACACTCCAGAGGGGGGGATGGGTGTAAGAAAGTGTGACATTTTGTGACGGGGGGGGGTGTCGGGCCATGTGTGACGTCATGGTGTTTTATGTTAAATTTTAATTATTTGTTAATAAAAATATATTTTTGTACGAAAGAGTGACATCCTTTAGGTGGGGGGAGGTCCAAGATTTTTGACAGTTTGTGACAGGGGGGAGGGGGGTTAAAAATTATCTAAATAGCGTGACGTACTTTATGGATGGCCTTTACCAATTAATATGCTTTTATTTTTTTATTTTTAAATAAATGATTTTTTACAAAGAAATTGTATACATTAGAATGTAATAATATGTATACATTTACTCTACTAACTTTCATAGTAGAAAAATAGTGTATTATGGTTTTAAAATTTCAAATTATTTGTCATATCTTGTTCTATGGTTAATATTGCACGATTTTATGGTCATAAATCGCTCATTGTGGAACGAAGATTTCTTAAAATCAAATTCAGTTTGAAGAAGCTCCTTTCACAACTAACACTGATAGCAATTGTTGAAAAAATTCTGAGCAAAATTACAATTTTTCTGTTGGGTACATAATTTTCCAATCTATATTGTTGAATAAATTTTAATAAGCAAAAAGGTTCTTTCCCCTAGTTTTTCTAACAGAATGCCTCCATCTGGTAGTGTAGGTATAGATATTTTCTCTGTCAATGTCCAAAGAATAATTTATTTGATGTGCAAATTTTCATTTAGTAGGTTACGTGGTATTATATATGAATATTTTCTTGCAAGGATATGCACCTGATCAAAGCGTTCTTTTATTTTATTTTAAATTCTATCCATTGATAAAATCAATTCCTGTTGCACCTCTTGTTCTAAAGATATAACCACATCTTCTGAATTTCACCACTCATATTTCTTCACAAATTTTTTTGGCTGATATAACAACGTTTTGCATTAGCATATCGCTTTGTTCCATGAAATGCGTTAATTTTATTTTTTACAAAAATTAAAAAATAAATTTTAAAAAAATACGAGTTGCCATAAATTGAGCTAACATTAACATAAAACATAGAAAAGAAAAAGGTTGCATTGAATCAAGTAGAACTCCAGCATCTGATCTTGTTTTAATAGTTACTTATCAGATGTCAATTTTAGTTATTTATTCCGATTGTGGTGTTAATTAAGAGTGAAATTTTAATAGTTCATTTTTCTTGTCAAAATTCAAGTTATTTGCCCATTACTTTAATTGGATAGTCGTAACCTTTTAATAAATAACCGAATTTTAATTGGTGCTACTTTCATTCAATAAAAAAACAAATTACACAAACTATTTGTGTAAGGAAACAATAAATTAAAGCTTTATTATCAACTAATACAAATAATGGTAAACGTTTCGGCTCATGCCTTCATCAGTACAAAAACATTTACTCACATATATCTTAAAATTAAAACATATTAAAGTCTATGTGATAAAATGAAAAGAAAAGAAAAACAAAAATAAACACGGACATAGACTATAAGAAAAAGGAGGAAGTTAAAGTATCTAAAGTAACAGTGAAAACCACAACGGGAAAACGATTTTGCAGTCAGGTAAAATTGTGGATTTGGTTAATTCCATATGGAGCCAACGTACCAAATCGTTTTATGAGTCTATTTTCCATGTGGACTCTATCATGGGTATTGGTTGCATATAGAATACCAGTAACTACAATATCCAAAATGCCGTCATGGTCAACACTGTTAAAATGTTTAGACACAGGACACTGAGCCTGTTTATTTATATTGTACAGGTTTTCTCTAAACCGATCTCCAAGACGACGACCTGTCTCACCCACATAAATTTTATTACATCTCTTGCAAATAATTGCATAAATCACGTTGCGACTGGTGCAAGTGAATCCATCTTTTATTACGAATCGCTCAAGAGGGAAAGAAATTTTGTTAATTTCAACCACATATGGACAAGTATTGCAACGGTTACGGTTGCAACCTTTTGTTCCAATATGTGCTTTCATTGTGGGAAGGTGACTTCTTACAATTATGTCTCTGAGGCTTTTATCTCTCCGGAAAGCAAAAAGAGGAGGTTTTTTGAAGACCTGCTGAGTTAGAGGGTCAGCCATAAGGATTGGTCGGTTTTTGAGAATCACCTGGCGGGCCTTAAAATTATGGGGAAGTAAAGTTAAAACAAATTTGCATCTATCACATTGATCGTGAACAATAAAAACGATATAATTTTTTTTTTTATTATTCCCTTAGAATACTTTTATGAAAACTAAAACACTATGATAAATTACTACTTGCAAGTAAAACACAATTTCGCAAGTTTGAACCACCATGTCAAATAGGTGCTTGTTCGCGAATCATTCTGCGCATGTGGAAATTCCACGCAAAAACTGCCGTGGAGGTATTAATAGCACATATGTTTCGACTCAGCGGTGACGTGTTTTTGTGTGTAGTTTTCTGTTACGTATACCGATTGATTTTGAGTGATCTTAAAATTTTTAACAAGTTTGCATATAACAATAATAACAACCAATATGTAATCCCCAAATGTTGTGGGACCCGTTAATGAAGACTCGAAATTAAGAATATTTTTGTTTCACCTTGGTTTTAACTCTTCAAATAATTAAAGGGTGGTTGTTGGAAATGGCTATACTTTTAAGTGCCCACAAATGCCGCCCTCAAAATGTGTGCCGCCCGGGGCGGACCGCCCCCACCGCCCCCCCCCCCCTCTAGCTACGCCACTGGAATACAGCTTTATGCGATATCGATCCTGGTGACAGAAAATTGTTTAACCCAATCGAGGACCTATTCTTAGATGGGAGAACTATGTCTCTTTTGGAGCAAGAACCACTTGCCAATGATGTTCTTTTCATATTCAAAAATGACTGTTTAACTTTTTAGTGACTTTATGTGAGCAAATTAAACAAAGATTCTCATTTGACGAGAACAGCATAGTCGCAAAACTTAAAATTTTAGATCCGAAAGTTCTAACTACGAAAAGTGCACCAGTGTCCATTGCGAGACTAGCCAGCAGTTTCCCAAATCTGATCCCTGATGATTCATTGAAATATTTGGATGACGAATACAGGAGTTTCAGGCTAACCAGAGATTTTCACGACGTTGACAATGAAAACCATGGAAAAATTCCAGAGTTCTGGTACAAAAATACGCAACATAAAAAAAAACAGCTTGAATGAGCCAAAGTATTCAATTTTATCAGAATTTATGACTAATTTAACTGTTCTACCACACTCTTCTGCCAGTGTTGAGAGAACTTTCTCTCAAGTAAACACAGTAAAAACAGCAAGAACTAACTCTTTAAAAGCTTCAACCACCAGGGACAGAATTCTAGCCAAACAAAACGTTACAATTACAAGATATGGACAGACATGCATGTCATGGCAACCCAATTCAGATTTAATTAGAGACATACGCGATGGTTGGGTGTACAGGCGATACACCTCGAGACTGAAAGATGCCAAGAATGAACACATGATTGCCATTTATGAGGGAGATGACATGGGTGATGAATAAATACAGATGTAAGTACATTTTATAAATAATTATGTATAAAAGATTTTTTTTTAAATTAAAAAATTTTGTTCATTTTTTTGCGTGTCTAGGTTTTTTTCTTCCGGATCTAGGTTTTTTCTTCCGGATCTAGGTTTTTTCTTCCGGATCTAGTTTTTTGTTGTTGACTCTTGACATGTTGGCTAGGTTTTTCTCACAATTGTCACTGGCAGCACTGGTTAATTCTACTATTGTATTAGTCTGTTACCATTCATCAACACACTAAGTTTCCTCTAACTCTTATTAAATATCAGCATAAGGATTAATGTACATTACCATTAATAATATATTCAATACATCGGCATATTATTTAATTTTAAAATCCGATTTTAACAATAATGGATAAAAATGATAATTTTGCTGGGGAGTTTTCAAAAAATGAAGAGACTTTTCTATTTACTTCAGAATCTGTTGGCGAGGGACATCCTGGTATTTTTATTTATTTATATTTTTTAAGCCTTATATTTTAAATTTTAATCTTAATATTCCTAAAATGGTAATTTCTTATTTCAGCGCAATTTATGGCTATTCGTTGAATGTTTTTAAATTAGTTAAAGTAAGAGAGTTTATTTTTTTCTCTACAGAAATAAATTGTGCTAAAATAAGAAATTACCATTTACAATTTTTTAGTCTACTTGATCACTTCCTGTTTTAAAGTTGACAGTATCAGTATATTAAGTATATATTTAAAGGATAACACAAGGATCCTAATGTTGGTTGCTAGTTAGTTACAGTTACAGTGGTGTTACACTTACACTGACAGTGACACTGCCAACACTGGTCATGTAAATAGTATTGTCATGACAATTTGTAGCAGCAGACACTCCAAAAATCTAGGTCGCGGTAAACATGTACTTTGTCGACCATGACGTCATTATCGGCGGCCATCTTGTTGTTATGGCATTAAACTTTTTAAAAAGGCATATCTTATCTTATCTTATATGTTACAGACGCTCCTTCTGTCAAGTTCTGTACAGAAGATTATTGCGTCCTACGTATTTCTATGGTTTGTGTTTAGTCCTGTATTCTTACTAGAGTTTTAAATGATGATAACGTGTTGGCTTTCCTGGTTTCTTCAGGCAACCCATGCCACGCCCGAATACCGGACGGAAAGAAAGAAAACTTGTATGTGTTTGTTCTTGCATATGGAATAAGAAAGGTGTTTTTATCTTTATGTCTATTTGAGGGTTGTATTAAGTTATCTTTGTGTTGTATTTCTAAATTAGAATTAATTGCCTTAATATTATGTATAATTACTAATTTACTCTTGGTTCTTCTAGACTCTAGTGTTTCAAGGTTTAATGATTTAACTAATGGTGTTACTCCTGAATGTTTTGAATATTCTCCAGTAATGAATCTGGCAGCTCTTTTTGGATTTGTTCTAACTTATCAATATTTTCTTTGGTGGATGGGTCCCATACAGAAGATGCATATTCTAGTATAGGTCTCACCAGGGTGAGGTAGCATTTTAGTTTTATATCTTTGTTACATTTGTAAAAGTTTCTTTTTATAAAGCCTAAGATTTTGTTTGATTTTTTAATAACTTCATTGACATGGGGATTCCAAGATAGTTTCTCATTTATTATGACTCCTAAGTATTTTGCATCTTTAGTTTGGGTTAGTTCTTTTCCATATAGTTCTGCGTTTTTATATTTTTAGAATATATGAGGAGAGGGAGGGCCCTCCCCTCAACCCCTCCCCTGTTATTTTTCATTAATTTTTAATTAAATTCACTAGTTTATCTGGCAAGGGGAGGTATTAAAAAAAATAAGAAAACAAACATGAGTCAAAGGAAGGAATTCTTGTTCCAAGCAACCAGTAGCATTGTGACAACACGGTCGAGATTCTTCACTTCAGCCTAAGTCGCTATTATATCTTAACAAACTCTTCATAATATTTTATTTACATATGACATTCATTTATAATATATCTTAATAATAGATAAGCGCTTATTTATGTGTGTATTAATTCTAAAATCTAAATTTATTTAAATTTATCAATGCCTCCGCTTTAGTTCACAGAATAAGCAGTACAAATATTACAATTACCAGGTTTGCCAACACCCTAATTATGTTTTTTTAAAAAATAGAAGACCCAATTGGCATTGGCAATGGGGATTTTTAAAAATTATGACTAATTTATTATTATTATTATTTATTTTTATTATTTTTTGGACAATAGTACTACATTAAAAATTCAGTTTTTGAATTGAATTGCTACTTAACAGGATCTGTGTATGCGTTATAAAAATATAATAATCTAAATTAATAGATTAATCCATTAAATTTTTTTCCTGATTAATCTAATACAATTTTATTAATCAGTATCAGCCCTACTTGAAACATTTCACCATCGATTTAAAAAAATTTAGATGGCATGCTTGATGAAAGGTTTTCAAAAAGCTGGATTGTATTTACCTCAGTATGTCTTTGTGTCAAGTATTTAAATTTGTGCAGGTGTCTTGAGGCTACTAAAGCTGAATATGAGAGACAAGCCAAAAAAGTATGAGTAATCCTGCATCTGGATTTATCCCCTTGATCCCAAACACATGAAATTTTTTGTCCAGAATCAGCCATCTGCATGCTCACAGATGGATTCAAACCCTACCACTACCACCATTAATTTTTTTTTAAAAAAAGATCATAATTGATTTTAGACTTATGAACAAACATGAATATAGTTATATGGCACTTCACTATGTTGTTTTTGTTGTTGTTCGTCAGTCGTAGTCGACGATGACCACTCTCATCATATTTGTGCTTGGCCTGTGCTAGGCTGACATGTGTCTTCTGGTGGCTTATTAGCCCAATTTTAGCACACAATTGATGTCCGCATATTGGACAAGTGATGGATGGGAACGCTTCAGGGGTTTTTTAATGCGGTCCTTCCTGGCTTGGCGTTTTGTCTTGGCTGTCTGTTGTCTATTAGCCTCACAGACAGCTGCGCCATTCAGTATCATAGAGCACCAGTGTACTACCGGTCAATGCAATACACCACTGTTACTTTAGTTATTCGAAGTTAGTAAGTCCACTAAAATTCAATGTAACTAACAACATTAAAAATAGTAATTTTTGGGAGCATGGGATTACTGTGGTTGGTGTCACTCAGTGTTTTAAACTTCCAGTGGACCTCTTCTAAGCCAGCCTGATCTTATAATACCTGTCTGCTGATGCCTTTTATTTCTTTTATATTTATTTAATCTGTTTGATGTCTCCTAGCAGGCCGTGAAGCATAATTTTAAACTTTTCACAATACTATTCTGAAATTTTTTTTTCTGTACTGAACAACTACTGTACTTTGAATTTAAATATTTGTTCAATAAATATATATTTTTTGTTTGTTAAAATGATTAATATGTGCATTGTAATTGTTTTTATCCTAGATAAAATCTGTGACCAAGTTAGTGATGCTGTCCTAGATGCTATCTTGGAAAAGGATCCACATGCTCGTGTATCATGTGAATGTGCTGCTAAAACTGGAATGATACTCGTCTGTGGGGACATTGTATCTAAGGCCCATATAGATTACCAGAAAGTAGTAAGAAAAACTATCAAAGATATAGGCTATGATTCCAGTTCCAAAGGTAATGTTTTAGCTTGTAAATTGTTTTAAAAATCTTTGTTCTTTTCATTATCTGAATTAATGCAGAAATTCATCAGTAATCTAGATGCACATCTACTTAATGAAATTCATTTATGATGTGAATGCTTTTCATGTTTAAAATCTAAACTAAAGATGTTAGAATATTTGCGAGCTGTAAAAAGAACTTTTGATTTCTTTATGCAACCCAAGTCATTTTTTTTCTAGAGGAGATTTTAGGGGGATTTTAATTTATTTTAATGCCTTTGTTGAAATCATGTAGATGTACACTAGATGTAAATGCTGTGTTTAAGTATAATGACAATTTTGTCACGTTTGCCAGGTTTTGATTTCAAAACGTGCAATGTACTTCTTGCTGTAGAGGAGCCTGAGTCTGATGAGTTTTCCAACCATTCCTATTATGAACCAGATAGTGTGCACAATGAAAATGATCCAGCTGGAGATCAGGTGCTCATTTATTTAATTTAACATTTAAAAAAATTTTTTGTTGTGTAGCAAATTTACCACATTTTCCTTTTGTTAATAATTCACTATTTGTTTAATTCTATAAAAACAATCATGACATATCAGTTGGTAGTAAAGTTGTTAACGGATCCTCTGCAGATCCTCAGATCAGGGCGGGTTAACCGCAACTTCAATAAGCCATTAGCTTATGACCCAGAGTTTGTTTTTGTTGCGTTGTAGTTAAGATGCAGGGCAGCATACGAGACTAACGTGAGTGACGGTGAATTCCAATCGCTTTCTCCATATTCTGGTATATAAATACTATACACTTCATCACTATTAGTTTAGCTCGCCTACGGTAAGAAATGTTTTTTTTACTTTGTTGTCGAGGCACTGTACGTAAGCTAACACACAGTGCGCTTTTCATGTGAAGAACAGTCAGCGACTTTTACTATTTATGTTACAAGAGTCTTTTGATAGATGTAGCAAAGAATCAGTCCTCAGATTTGAGTTTGGTCTTTTAGTGACAGTTTTCCTGCAAGTTAAAAGGTATTTTACGTAAGATTACCACATTAAGATCAAAGCTGATCTTTTCTTTAAAAGAATGTATTTGTAATGCCTTGGAAGGGGAGTATGGCGAGTGTAGCTCAAACATTATTTGAAAACAAAAAATGGGGGGAATGTTGTGTGCGCCGCAAAATTCAATTATTCTGGCCAGTTGACGGTTGGGCGATTGAAAAATAATATGGTACTTAAATAAATTCTGTTTTATCATCACTGTTTACTTCGTAAGCTTTATAATTTTATTATTATTATTTTTTAATACACGAGTTGACCAGTCTCCCACACAAGCAAGAGAGGTAAACACGACGTCCAAACAGACGAGGCGAGGCGTGGGTTTTTTAAAATAAAGGAAAAATACCTCGCTAACTATAGCAAACGGTTTAACTGGTCCTCTTATTTAACTCTTTCGATGCGGAACAACGCACACTGCGTTCATCCGCCTTGCTCAAAAGCACGGACCAACGCACTGTGCGTTGTTTCACTATCATGTTTGTTTCTTTGCTATTTCTCGGTTAAACTTTTTAAGAGCTATTTTTAAATTAGACTTTAACAAAGAAGAGTGGTACTTCCTTGTTTATGAACGAAGGGGAGGTGTATTTGTTATCATTTGAAGCATTATTTTATTAATTTTCTTCGCTGTTTTTTTGTTGATCAAAACTGTTGCTATGGCTGCCCAAGCTATCTTTAGCTACATTATAAAATATGAGACATAATTTAAATTAATTTGTGTGGTTCTTTTGTACAATTATAAACATAAAAATGCCTATTTGTGTTACATATTTGATTTTTGCCATTACATTTTAATGATATTATGGAGCACTAACATAAAAATGCCTTCTGAGAATTTTTTTTTCCTGAATTTAGTGATTTTTGTTATCATATTTTTACATTTTTAGTTTCTTTTATGTTAGTTTTTTTATTTAAACAAAAGAAACAAGTTCAAAAACGCATAGTCCATTTAACTACCTTTCATTTGATACCAAATTTATCCCTATAAGCCTAAAAATAATATTTTAAATATTTTTGTTAAAAACCCAACCTCTCACTTTTTTTTTTACTTTTGAAAATAATGTACATTTTTTCGTTAAAAAAATTCCGCAGCGAAAAAGTTAAAACGGTTAATCACGAGTCCTATAAAAATGAAGAAAAAACTACTTTAAAAAATGGACTATAAACCATCACTGTTTACTTAATTCTTTGGAAGATTTTTATGGTTTAATGAGCTGAATTGAGGGCATCATGAAAAAGAGCTGAACGCAAACGGTCTTTGATGCTACCATCAGACGATGCAAGGCGAAAACATTGTCTTGTTTGTTCTCAAAACACATGGCCAATACTGACCGGTCTTTTTTGAACGGTTAACCAGTCCACGAAACCGAGCGGTCTTAACAACCTTAGTTGGTAGGATTATTGATAGTTCACTAAATTTATCTTAATAGTTTATTTGGTACTAACTCTCATTCCTTTGTAAATGGTTGCTCTGAACAGGGCCTGATGTTTGGCTATGCCACCGATGAAACAGAAGAATGTATGCCTCTTACTATTTTACTGTCACATAAGCTCAATGAAAAAATGTCTAAACTACGCAGAAGTGGAGAACTATCTTGGGCAAGGCCTGACTCAAAGACACAGGTTTTTGTACTCTTAATTTGAAGTTTACATTACAATGATATAAATTGGCTAGATAGCTTTTTATGATTTTTAAAATTCACCATCATTTAATAATAATAATAATAAATTGATAATTTATTTAGTGCTGTGTCTCAATAAGAAAAAGGACTCACATCGTTTCAGATGAAGATAGTAACATACATTAAGTATTAAATAAATATTCATGTCATAGCAACCACATTAATGACAGAAATTTGCACATAAGCTACATTAATCATTAAAAGAAATGTTGTTTGATTTATTTTGAAAAGATGAATCTTGGGTGCAGTCTTGAAGGACTTGGTAGTTAGAATATAGCTTAATCATTAAAAGAACTGCTATTTGATTTATTTTGAAAATAAGTTTTGAAAAGGTAAGTCTTAAGTGCACTCTTGAAGGACTTGGTAGTTGGAATACTACGGATGTGTAATGGTAGAGAATTACAATGTTTGGCTTCACAAAAAGAAAACAACCTTTCACCAAATGTTCTAGTGCGTGTCTTAGGAATAGAGAGAATGCGTGTGTCTACAGAAGAGTGTAGCTGACGAGTGGCTGAAAAGTGCGGCAGAAGTTCAGTAAGATAGGAAGGGCATGAGTCAGAAAAGAACTTGTAAAAGAGAACAGCCAGTTTGTAATCAATTCAGGCTTGTATGGGTAGCCAATGAAGTGAGTAAAGTAGTGGAGTAACATGGTCATGATTTTTTGCCTTAACTAGTCTGGCAGCTGAATTTTGAACTTTCTGTAGTTTTTCAATGCATTGTTTTGGCGCACCTGACAAAAGAGAATTGCAATAATCAATATGAGTTTGAACAAGAGCACATACTAGAGTTTTTGTTGCACTATCTGTTAAGTATTGATTGATTGATCTGATGGATGGCAGTGTGGGCAGAGAGACAGATTGATGAAGTTGCTAGTAGACATGTTGTCAGAAATAAAGCAGCCAAGATTCCTAGTCGAAATTGTGAACAGCATATCAGAACTAGCCACCTGAATGGAATTCAGAAGAGACAAACTGCATGATTTATTGTTGCAAAATAGCAGGAGTGCTACTGTCTTGTCATCATTCAGTTTGAACATGCTGAAAGTCATCCAATTTACCTCACCCTTGCACTCCTGCATCAATTGGAGAGTGAAGTCAATATCAGAGGGATCAGTGTGAGTGTATAGCTGAGTATCATCTGCAAATCATTGGCTTTTAACTGAATGCTTTTCGGCAGTAGAAGTAGTGGCCTTGTATACAGTACGAAAAGTACTGGACTCAAAACGGAGCCTTGAGGCACACCATAAACCAAGTCAGCTTTGCGAGAGTTACAGCCATCTACTGTTTTGATAACCTGTGATCTGATTTAATTGTTTCTTGAATAGATCATTTGGTGAATGTTATAAAATGATCTTTAGGTACAAGGATTATATTTTTAAAAAATACATTTTATAAAATGGTTGCCGGTATTTTTTATTTATTAAATTATTTTAAAGTTATTTTATATAAAGCTGTCACAAAATCAACATTGAAATTTATTACAGGCCCTTTCTCAATGTCATTTATTATTTATTGATTTAAAAAAACAAACAATAACAGTGTGTGTTAAATGCAGTGATGGAGCTAGGTTTAGTGTCACATTGGGAAAGATCATATTTCTTACACCACTTTCACCAAAAAAACACAATCTTGGATGTCAGTCTATAGAAAACTATGGTGGAAATCTTGGTTAAATCCTGTTCTTCCACACTAAGTGATGTGAAAATTACTTTTATTCTTGTAAATTTCACCTTCAATAAGATTAAAATATTATATTCGGAAAATAGTTTTTCAAAACCCAGGTGACTGTTTTGTATTAATTTATATTGACACTATTTCAGGTGACTGTTGAGTACAAGATTGAAAAAGGTGCAACAGTTCCTAAACGTGTTCATACTGTTGTTATTTCAATCCAACATGATGAGGTGGTCACCATGGAACAACTGAGACAAGATTTGATTGAAAAGGTCATTAAACCAGTTATACCCAGCCAATA
Organism: Radix auricularia; assembly: GCA_002072015.1. Taxonomy (NCBI): domain Eukaryota; kingdom Metazoa; phylum Mollusca; class Gastropoda; family Lymnaeidae; genus Radix; species Radix auricularia. Next base: position 14,420 of record MUZC01001931.1, on the reverse strand, counting down.
CCTGGATAATGATACAATCTATCATCTGCAGCCCTCTGGTCGTTTTATTATTGGAGGCCCTCAGGTAGACATTTTTAAATTTAGGATCATCAAAATGTTTTCACTGGTTCAAAACCAAGGGATTCAGCTCTGTTTTTAGTTAATTAAAGACTTGTGGATATTTTTTCCCCTCAAATTCCCATAATTTCTCAAGTGTTTCAAGTCATGAAGCAAATCTAAAGACAAAAACTTTTTAAAATGATAGATTACATGTACTGAGAGAAAACTTAATTTTTATATAAAATCTACTTGGTGAAATTTGTAATGCCAATATTTAAATTGTAACTCACACTTCTAAAATAAATTCCACATCTAATAAAGATTAGGGGTCTACTGATATATCAGCCAACCTTATACATCGTACCTGAAATCAGGATATCAGCAATGTCTGTAGAATGTATAGGTCCCTATGTTGACATCACCAATATTTTATAATAAATGACTTTTTGACCAAAAAAATGCAGAAAAAATATTATCACTTAGATTTATAAATATCTCAACAAATAAATATATTGATACTGGTATTGAAAGAACCAAAAGAGTCCTAATATTAATATGTATAGCCTCGATACAGCGTGCCATGTGCTATGATATTACTTTAGTTAAATTAGTTTGTAAAAATAATAAATTAATCTATATCTAAGATTGTTTTTGTTATTATTAATAAAAAAAATGCTTTGATGTGTTATTTCATCCCGATTATTACGGTTTTAACTTATTTCATCTTTTTAAAAAATCTCCAATCCACATTCCTGCATTGTTTACCAGGAAAAGAAAGAAATAGGAAGCGAAGTGACTTAAGAAGAATAAATTCGGAAGATTGTAATCGACACACACTTATAATTCAAATGAAGTTGTACGATTTGTTTCTTAATTTAGGCTTGTCTTAATTAAACCAGTAGCCTAACACATAAAATATAAATAATCATGATTCATAAAGTTAAGAATGACGTAATCAAATACAAATAAGACCCCTGGTTTTTGTTCTAATAAATACTCATAAAGGAAAAAAAGAAGGTAATATTGCTATCAGCAATATCGGTAGACTCATTATAAAAATGACTGCTCTTCACATTTGAAAGCCACAGTCTTTTATTTCCCTTGGTTACCCTCCCCCACCCATAAAGTAATTTTTAACCCCACTAGACATCACCTTGTCATGGGCTTAAAACCAGTGATTATCTGAACTCTTATGTAACAAAAAACTTTAAAATAGTTGATAGTGTGAAGTGATTTTTGTCTTCCAAATTAAAATTAAGGAGATTTGTACCTTCAAAAAACTATTTGAAAAGAACCATTGTTACCAGCTCTAAGAAACTTATAGTCTTGTGATTAATGGAGAATGAAAATTTAATTTAAACAACAAATAAAGGTGTCTAAAATTATCAGACATGTAATATCAGTCAGTCAGTCAGTTGGATGTAACTCATTCTACTAACATGTGCATTTTTTTTCTAAAATAAAAAACCATTGTTTTAATTTTAAAATTAAATTTAAGTGCTAATTTGAATATTAACCCATTGTTAAGACCTTTTCTCAGCCCATATTCTCTTAAATTACAAGAATGAAGTAAACATTTTGTTTTATAATTATATAAATGAAGTTAGTGTCCTAAAGATATTATAATTTATTTGAATTTGTTAGATGCTTGGATTTATGTCACAAAATTATATTCTGCTTAATTAATAATATTAATAATATCAATTTTTATGAATCTCTTTATTGCACATAAAATAAATTTTAATAGTTAAAAACTAAAAATATTTTAAATCTTAATTTTAAAAATATTTTAAACTATATCTTTGCACTGACAAATTTTTGAATGTACTTGGTCTGATGCCTTGCTAAAATTAGGGAGATGCAGGGCTGACTGGGAGAAAGATTATTGTGGACACTTACGGGGGCTGGGGAGCTCATGGTGGAGGGGCCCTGTCTGGAAAAGATGGAGCCAAAATTGAAAGATGTGGCTCATATGCTGCCAGGTGGGTGGCCAAATCCCTGGTCAAAGCTGGTTTGTGTCGTCGAGTGTTGATTCAGGTGAGACAATATTTTAATCTATCACAATTTTGTCAGGCCATTTCAATGGTGCAGAAAATTTTTCCCTGTGATATTTTGGCAATCTATTTTTGGCATGCTTGTTTAGATGACCTAGAAACAATCATTGTGGAGTTTAAATATCCTTAGTACTTAAGATCTCTGTTGTTGTTCGTCCATCATAGTAGATGATGACCACTCATCATATTAGTCCAGCACTAGGGCGTCATGTGTGTCCTCTGGTGAAGGCTTGTTAGTAGGTTATTAGCCTTATTCTTACCCGAAATTTGCATCCAAATGTCGGACAAGAGGTGGAGGGGAACCTTTCAGGAGGTACATGGTCCTTCCTGGCCTGACGTTTGGTCTTAGCAGCCTGTTGTCTATTAGCTTCACAGACAGATGCACCATTTTGTATACTAGAGTGCCAGGGGGCTCGGTCATTGGCTTCTGCCTCCCAGGAGTCATGTCTAATGTCAAAGGTCTCTAGAGCAGATTTGAGTGTATCATGGTAGCACTTACTTGCACCCCGGCATGCTCTAAGCTGGCATGCTCTAAGCTCACCATAGAAAAGCCTCTTGGGAAGACGATGAACGGCATGCGCACTACGTCGCGCTTGCTTAGTTGGCACTACATAAGGCTAGTGTGGATGCTGGGTAGTCCTGCCATTGCTAATATTTCTCTACACATTACTGATATTTCTCATTGAAAGCTCTTCAACTAAGAAGTTTAATTAAACAAAGTAGTAAATTACCTTGATATTTTCTGGTTAAATTTGTTGAGTTTCATTTTTATTTATGTCTAGTTTATAAAGTCATTTAAAAAAAGTTCTGGTCATATTATTGTTATTATTATGTTTAATTTGAATCATCAGATCTCGTATGCTACGGGTATTGCTGAGCCTTTGTCTATATCAGTATTCAAATTTGGGACTTCTACCAAAAATGAACAAGAATTGCTACAAATTATCCAGAATAATTTTGATCTTAGGCCAGGAAAAATTGTCAAGTGAGTAATCAACTATATTTTTTTAAAAATTGTTACTGCTTTAAGAATGTTCAACATATACTTAAATATGTGAAATAATTTTTAGAGTTGTGAACTTTTCATTGAATGCCACTTTGGAAGAATTACAATCAATTACTTTTACCTGTTGAAATACATACATTCATCAAAGAACTTTTCAGTTGATTTCAACTGATTATCATGAATAACTTTTTGGAAAGATTATTTCCTCTTATATGTGCAGGGTGAAAAAGCTATATCATTAAAAACTCCAACAAGACATTTTTGCTAGTAACAATTAAGGGGTGGCTGGATATCCGGGCCAGATATCTGGATATCCGGCACTATACAGACTTGCCAAATACTTATGGCAGATTTTTGTCTTATCTGGATATCAATATAGTTAAGAATATTTGAAATCAAATGAAATTAATTAAATGAAAAAACAATTTTTATTAAGCTTATTAACAGTTAACCGGTCCTGAGATTTGGACCGGTCCTGTTTTGTTACTGTTAGGACCGTTTTACTGCAACTTCAATTAGTCGGTATAAGCTTATTACGAGGAGTTCATTTTTTTGTTGTGTTTAGCAGCATACGAGAGAAAACACAAGAATGACATCAAAATAATGGGAAAGACGTAAACAAGGTATGGGTTAGCCTGACCGGACGTATCAAAACAGCGAACGTTTCGGCAAAGAGCCTTTATCAACGAACATACAAGACACAGAAAAAACGAAAATAAAAATAAAAACGAAAATAAAAATGAAGGAACTTAGCTGCGGTGGAATCCGAAGTATCCAAAGAAAAACTTTTTCTTTGGATACTTCGGATTCCACCGCAGCTAAGTTCCTTCATTTTTATTTTCGTTTTTTATTTTTATTTTCGTTTTTTCTGTGTCTTGTATGTTCGTTGATAAAGGCTCTTTGCCGAAACGTTCGCTGTTTTGATACGTCCGGTCAGGCTAACCCATACCTTGTTTACGTCTTTCCCATTATTTTGTATAAGCCTGATTGCAGTCCTACCCCTCATTTTGTTAATGACATCAAAGCACTTTCTGATTATTCCTGTATTTAAATAGTATAAACATCATCACTCAGCTCATGGATGATTTTTAAAAAAATTGCCTTAGCTGCCAAGGCTTAGTACACAACACTACACACTCGGTACAGCACAGTTTACTTGGTACACACCTCACAGTTCGTTGAACTTCGTTCAATTTGGTTCATTCAATTCATTAAAAAATATTCATCTTTGACAGTGTCACAGACTATCATTGCAGATTCTCTCCATATGTTGGATAATAAATACTTTAATAAACAGTATTAAATAATAAATAGAAAGTAGTAAAATACACCCTCTTAGCTCTTTCACTTAAATCCGGAGATATCCAGATCTGGCAAATATTTGGGGCCAACTATCTGGATCCGGAAAACAGTAATATCATATCGGGCCACCCCCTAGTAACAATATTGATTTTAAAAGAAAAATGAGAAAAATATTTTGCTAAGGATATTTTATTAAATTAACTGTAAAAAATTATCTGTGATTTTTTTGTGCACCGTGTATGATATCTTAATTTTAAAAACATTTTCTTTAGTGATTTGAATCTAAGGAAACCAATTTTCAAAAAGACAGCTTGCTACGGCCATTTTGGACGAAATGACTTCCCATGGGAGCAGCCCAAAGAACTTGTCTTCTAAATTTAAATTATCTGTTACTGTCAGTGAGGATCTGAGGAGTTGACAAAACTCAAAGTGTAGTTTGTAACATGAACAGTATAGTGGCCTTAGTGGGGGATCTTGTAACCATATATCCATATATTTATAAGTTTAACTTTTTTAAAACTCTTTTTCTCCGGAACAACGCTGCCATCGTTGATTTCAAAATGACGTTTCTGCCGGATCAACGATGGCAGCGTTGATTTATTAAAAGGGAATAGTTTCGTTTGTTTACATAGCTATTTAACTAAAATTAGTTTTAATGTATTCTAGAATGATTTCCCTTGAATTAAAAAGTCGGAAATCAGTTGTTTGAACGTGTTTTCACCACGAAAGAAGCGTTTGAAAGGCTTGTTTTCATTTTCGTTTTTACGTTTGTTTGGATATTCAACTAGCTCATCTGGTTATTGATCTAATATTATTCTAAATACTACGATGATAAACAAGGTATAGTTTTTTTTAAAATGATTATTGAGATATTAATTTTAAATTGCCGATGAAACATATGCTTAGTCTTAGTGCTAGTACTACTAGTAGTAGTTGATAATAAAAATAAGTTGACAAGTCATCTGTTGATAAACATCATGTCCCACCTACGTCTCAAATCTTGATGAATATTTATACTACAAATAATAATATTGACTATATGTAATGTAATTTGAAAGCTGCTAAACTTTTCACTAAAACTAAGTGCAGTTTTAGATATAATTTAAAACAATTTCTAGTTACAATATGTATAATTATAATGTATAGCTTCAAGTTCCATTATAAACAGTTCAATTTTTTGTATAATTTTCCAGTGTGGGTGACCATGGATAATAAGCTCTAATATTATATTTATTTGCTTATTTGAAGTGACATTGTTTCTATTTGGTGCAAAAATGAATATAGTTTCTAAAAAACACTACTTTATTACATTTTAGATAAAAATCTAAATTTTAGTGACTTTGAATGAGGTTTTGTAAAAAAAAATAATTAAAATTTTAAAAATAAAACTTTATATTCATTACAACAAAATCATAATATTTTATGGAAATAAGGTCAGGAGTCTGTGTTGCCTAAAAACATCATTCATTTCCCTTTAATTCAATACCAAATATATCATTATCTGTTAAAAAATAAAAAAGTTATTAACATTTTAAGATGGCATGGTAGCTCGCGACAAATTTCCAAAATAGATAATTCCGTCAAAACGTGGAAAATAATTACGGAGAAAAAGAGTTAATACATTTTTAAAAAATTATTACATATAACCTGTTTTGCCTCTTTCCCTTATGCAATTTACTGCTTGTTAACTTTAAAGCTTTGGACAGTTGAACTAAATCATTTTATACAAGAATATCAAATCAATCTGAAATTACTCAAACGACCCAGTAACATACAAACCTCAGTGTTATATACAACTGAATTTAAATGGTTTTTCTGGCGGTTCAGTAACTGATGGTCAAGCACTAAACCATGAGTAAACACTCACACATATCCATTTAAGATCTTGTCTAAATTTACATAACTATGCATTTAATAGTAATGATATTAAGTATTATTACAAGTCTAGATGTTTTGATTCCTTTTTTGGCCATATTGCCATAATGAACCTATTATTTACAATCAATAGTATAATATATTTACTTTTATTGATATGTATTTCTGTGATTGCTATTAGAAAATGAACATATTGAAAGTTCTCCAAAAGGAAGATTTGGAATTATAATAAATGAACTCCCTTATCTTAAAGGATAACTTATTTTAAAAAGGTGCTATGAATCACTTTGTGATATTGTTGATACCTGATTGTATTTTTTTGTCTTTCTAAATTTTCCAATGTTGGATTGTATTAATGATTTAATAAATAACATTCAGCTACTTTATATCTGTGATTAATGTGTCAACTGTTTTGTGGAGGTTGTTTAATGCTGTGTCTCTCAATGTTATTTACTTAATGGCTTTGATTATTTTACTCTCTGAAACTGAAAGATACTTTTTAGTTATTCATCGTTTTATTGTATGTACTCATGTCTTTCAAATATTCACTATGCTTGACATTTTAAAGTATTTATTCAAGTAATGTTTATTTTGTTAAACACATCAACTTGATGAAAGAATAATCCTTTTATGTTTTGAAACTGAAATTTGAATAATGTTATATTTTTAAAATGACATTTACAAACAATAAACAATATATTGAATGCTACTGAATGGGTTATTATATTTGAAGAATATCAAATGTTCAGTCATATAGTCAAATAGTTCGTGTATGTTACAGACGCTCCTTCTGTACAGAAGATTATTGCGTCCTATGTATATCTATGGTTTGTGTTTAGTCCTGTATTCTTGAACTTGAACTGTCCCTTAACCCGACGCTGGGTAGTTGGGGCACCATTTTGAGCTGCGCACTATCTCATGCCATGTGTCACGGTTCTGAGCTGCCTTCTGGGAATCGCTAAATGAAAGGCCAGTCCACTCTTTGATATTGTCCTCCCAACTCTTCCTTGATCTGCCTCTTTTCCTTCTTCCCTGGACTGTGCCTTGCAATATCGTCTTTGTATTCTTATTAGTTTTAAATGATGATATATATCACTACATGTTTCACTATGTGTGATCGCCATGATGGTTAGCAGGGGGAATCAAAAATATTAAATATAGAAATATAAGAATATACTTAATTAGATATATTTTTTCATATCTCTCGTAAAGATCAATTTATGATTTCCTGTTTTTAAAAAATGCATATTTTTGCAACATTGTACTTTTTAAAAATAAAGTTTAATGATAAGTTAAAAATATATTTAAAAGTCTTCCATAGTCAATTCAACTAAAACTAATCCAACAATGGCAAAATGAAGACACATTTTTTTAAAATTTCATTGTCTTTCCTTTGAATATTTTGCCACCTTAGAATATTTCATACAGAATGGGACTGCATAACGCTTTTTAATAAAAAAAACAACGTACACAAATAGTTTCTGTTCATTGTTTTTCAATTGAAAGGGGGATTGAACTATTATTGTGGTTTGAATTGTTATTAAAAAATATGTGTATGACTTATTTATAATTGGTCGCCCTAAAAGTGTAAAGATTATTTTTACCACCCACGACCTGAACTGTATCATCGTATTATGTTTGAAATGGAACAATTTAATCCTGCTAGGAAGACTCTCCCATTTGAACTTAATCTACTCCAGATAGCATTATCCTGCTATTAGCATTCTCTTTTAATTCAAAACATTATTACACTCACCATAAACATCCACCAACACACCATTGACATCCACCAACACTCGCCATAAACATTATCCACCAGCATGGGCGTATACAAGGGGGGGGCAAGGGGGCATTTGCCCTCCCTACATTTGAGAAAAAATGTCATAAATTTATTACAATAAAATTTAACTAAATTTCCCGCATGTTATTGACATTGAAGACAGTGTAAACATATCAAACATAAAAAAAGAATTATATCTACAACTATAACTTATTACATTACTGATTGTTGTAAATACAATTTCTGTCACATTTTTAGCAAAAATACGACACCATTTATATTTATGTGTCCATGTAGTTTCCATGGGCGTATTTAGGGGGGGGGGGCAAGGGGGGAATTCACCCCCCCCCCCCCCCCNGGGGGGGGGGGGAAGGGGGGAATTCCCCCCCCCCCCCCCCACATTTGAGAAAAATGTCATAAATTTGTTACAAAAAACTGAACTAAATTCCTTGCAAGTTAATTACATTGAAGACAGTGCACACATCAAACATTAAAAAAAGAATTATATCTGCACATATAACTGATTACATTACTGATTGTTGTAAACAAAAATTTTCCCATTTTTAGCAAATATACGCCAGCATTTATATTTATGTGATCATATAGTTCACATAGCAAACGAAAATTTTGATTTAGTTTTTTAAACTTTTTTTCGCTGATTACTTTCTCTGAAAACACATTAAATGATTTAATTGTTCCTATTGTGTTTCGTATAGCATTCACATTATTTAAATCGTTCACGACAAGATTAAGTTTATGTGAACTGCAATGTACAAATGCGGCTTTTAGGTATTTTTTCTAATTATTGCTTGTTTTCCTCCTTCTTCACCTGCCATTTTAGAACAACCGCAGTATTTGTAATAATGGTGTTGGCTAAACCTTCAGCTGTTCTATAGACAATTGTAATATATCCCAGGAATTATTCTGTGACCATCATTTTCCCATGGCAAGTATAGAAAATGCAACTGAATTATTTCCTTCACGAACGATGTCTTCATGCTAGAGAGACCCACAAATCTCGATAAATTATATTGATTTGCATGGTTGCCGAGATATACTTGGCACTACAAGATACAATTGACAAATGTTACCAAGAACTTCATCTACAGATTGCACGAAACTCTTACAGGTCATACAAAATTACCAGAATTTAATTCTTTTCCACGAAGTGCTAAATCATGCATGCTGCAAAATAAGATTGTAGAAATGATGGGACCATGTTTGTTTCGATTTTCTTGACTTTGTCTTCTAAGTGATGAGTAGAAACTGCCCATCTATAGAAAATGCTTTGGCTTTCAATAATGCAACAAAATTGCTTGCAGTTGCATCTTCATGCTTGCCTTTGTGTCATGTGCTTTGCATGTGGCTACGGGGATCTTCGTTAAAATCTTTATATTTTTTGCATGGTTTGATGACAAATGCCAACTGAATTCTTCGATTTAATTTTTGCGGAAACAAAACACAATAATTACAAAAGGCACCTTTTAACATTTGCGAGTATAATTACGAATCAGCTGCAATTTCAACTCCAATTTAGAAAATGAATAAGTGTCAGCGACAATCAAATTAGAAACAGTAGCCTCAGCTGTGTCTCATGGCTGTTGACTTGTACTGATGTCCTCAATGCCAATGATAAGTCAGATGCTGCAGACGCCCCAAAATCTTCTAATAACGGCATTTCGCAATCCCGCGATTGCACTACTTTTCGTTGTTTTTTTTTTGTTTTTTTTAAAGCCTGTAAATAATTTTCTATCCATCTTTGGCAATCTTGCAGTTTCTACACATATATTATTTCACAGCAAAATTTAATTTTCTGATGAGAACGTACGTTTTTGATTTATTAAATGCTTTAATATATGTTATAGTTTAGCTATTTTGTGGGTCTTATTAATTTCTAAGACTTTTTGCTGCACTTATATTATACTTAACTCAAATTTAATTGAAAATTAAACCTGTATAGTATTGTCAGTTAGGGGCAGTCCATAATTGACGTCACGTGATTTTGGCCGATAATTAACCCACCTCCTCCCCCTAGTCACACTTCGTTACAAAAACTTAGATCCCCCCCCCCCCACATTATGACGTCAAAAAGCTGTGACACCCCACCTTAAGGTGGTGTTGTCTATTTAAAAATGAGCATGTTTCAAAAAAAACTTTATTGTTATTTTAGTATGTATTTAGTGTAAGGCTACACTTAAATATCGGAACACGCGGTAATCCGTGCAAAACGTAATGAAATAGTTAGTTAGAAATCGAATATTTAAGTGGAACTGTGGCCCGGGGAAGGGGCTTACCTCTACGTGGTCCCCGGGATGAGTAGGGTACGCGAAACCCGAAACTAATAGTCCCGACCAGGAAGGTCGAAGTCCGGTTAGGGCTAGCTAGGAAGTTAGACAGATGATTACAGCCGCCGTACGGAACTAAGACAGAGGCGACCATGGTGGAGATCGCCTCTGTCGATGATGAAAACCATTGTGCCCGTTAAGGGTCGGGTCATCCGAGGCGGCCGTTTCGTCCCCCTTTCTAGGTAGAATCAGTGAACGGCACTGTTTAGGGCCAGGAGGGCCAGTAAAATACTAGAAAAAGTACCGTGAAGAACTTTGGTCGGACGTCAGCTCTGAGGAAACCTTCCCGATAAGGGGTGCCCTTACCCAACACTATGTGGTTGGTTCTGCGGTTGCCCGCACCCCCCGGGAGGGTTACAATGATGATTCCCCCTATCTTGCGACAGTCCTAGGTAGATAGATCCGTTTCATGCGCTGTGGTGGCACCGCAGTTACGGCGGGTCGAAATAGGCAAATCCACATCCTCCTTAGGGAGGAAACCCCCTTGAGAGGCAGGACGGTGAGCTTCGAGCGAACTTAACCCTGCCCAGGCGGCCCCCTCTTAGAGGGGACCGTGTTGGGGTGCCCTTGTCAGCTTAGCCCTTCGGGGGAGGGGTGGGAGTTTGCCAAGAGATTCCCCAACGGGACCTATAAGAGTTTTAGTAACTCAGGGCCTTTGATGCCATCTCAAATGTCACATATTTAGTGGAACTGTGGCGTGTTTTGACGTGACGTCACAATTCTTAAACTCCCTTCCCCCTTGTCACAAAGTAAGGGACCCCCCTCCCCATAGGCGCGTGACGTCATTTTTGGAAATTAAAAAACGTGATTTTCTTTTTTGCCCCCCCCCCCCACCTGGAAAAATTCCTAGCGACGCCCATGAATGCAACGGGATGATATTTGGGTATGAAATAACAATGAAGCATGGAATCATATGGGGAAAAGGGATTTTACCAAAACTGTGATACCCTTATCATAATGGGGAATGTAATCTAAAAATAAAACCAACAACATCGAATCATATGGGGAAAAGGGACTTGACCTAGAATGGGATCCTGTTATTCTACCGGGCTCGTAATAACGGGTGTACTAAATGGGATCCCGAATACAGGCCCGGAAAAAGCCGGGTATATTAGCTAGTTCATCTCTAATTTGTAACTCCTCTTCGTCCTTAGTTTCATGTAAGTCCCATCCCCCTCCTTTTGTTTTTTCTGGGGGGTCTCTTCTGCTGATATAATGAAAGAGAGAATATAAACTAGGGCTGTCAACGATTAATTTAATTTAATTAAAATTTAAAATTTATGATATCATAAGTCACACGTGTTAAAGGTTCTTGTTGAAAATCTAAATAATACTGGAATGTCTCCTTTATATGTCATCATGTCTTTTTTTTTTATCCCACTACGCAAAAAGACAAGAGTGTTGAAATTATTTGGTTCAAGGGATATGCGGGTCTAATTGACAATATAACCAGCTGAGCTGAACAATCATTGACATGGAACTGAGGTAACTGGTAATTTACTGGTGAGCACAAAACAGTCGTGGCAAGGAATGACATCGGATATCGGTGTTCATGAATTTCATTAAGTTTCCACCATTGTAGAGGGTTAACGGATTCAGTAACTTCCATCTCCGTTTAGTAACGTCGTAATTCATCAGAAGAGCTGTCGGCATTTTCTGTCTCTGAGTTAGACTCGTTCTCCATTATTCCATTACTCATTAAGCTTTACCAGTCTAATTACATCTAATGAAATAAACCAAAACCGGTAGCCTACTTCTTAACACAAATGACACATTTTAATGACAAAATGCTTTACTTTTTTAACCACATTTTTTATTAACTTGCTTTTTTTTGTCTGTTAGTCTGTCCGCAAAATTTCAAAGTTCCAACGTAATATTAAACAACTTGTGATGGTCCTAGAGTTCTCAAAATTTTACAACACATAGACCTTGGATGACAATGCATTGTATCAAAATTTCAAATCGATCGAATGTACCGTAATTAAATTAATGCATTTTCTAGTTTATCTCTATATAGCATATGTATTCGTCTGCTGTTGTTATTCACGTATCACCTGAGTTCACCCTGTCACCACATTCCGTGTTATTAAAACGTTGGGCGGGCGCTTATGAGGTGTTTGGTATAAACATTAATAGAAGTTTTAAAAAAGAATCTTTAAAAATCACGCATTTATAAGTGGACTAAAAAGATGAAAATAAAAATAGAGGTACAATAAAGATTTGTAAAAACCACGTTTTTATAAGACTAAAAAAGGAGAACATATAAGTTCAAGTTCAAGTATATTGATTTAATATGACTAAAAAAGTGGGGCGGGTGCTTCAAAATCCCATTCTAATTTAGAGATACAACACAAGATATATATAGATATATATAATATATATATATAGCTCAGTGGTGAGTGGATCAGTGTTGCGAAGTCCTGGGAAATTTCCCGAATCGTGGGAATTTTTTAGCCATATTTGTAGAAATAGAAATGGGAATTTATATGAATTTTGCCTAAAATATGGGAATAATATTTGAGATTTACAATTTTTAAATATTAAATACATTTTTGAATGAAAATAAAATTAAATAATTTGAAACATGCTCATTTTCAAATAAGAAATACCTTTTTTTTTCGGGGGGGGGGGGGGNGGGGGGGGGTTGGTGGGAGGCTCGTTGACGTCATATTTTCTTAATTTTAGCATGTCTAGGTTTTTTATTCCGGATCTAGTTTTTTTCCTGACGTTTTGGCTACGTTTTTCCCAACATTGTCACTGACATTTGACAGTTGACAGATCTGTCACTGACCCAGATTGAACACGTGAGCTTATAGACGTCACTCTGCAAAACATCAACCATCAAGTGGTCGGTGTGTCGTTGTGATAGGAAATAAACTAGCAAACTAATAGAAACTCTCAAAACACAACCTATCTATGAACTTTGGCATGACATATCACAAATGAAAAATTTCTCAAATGATCCGAAATTCCCTAATATATCTACATTAGCCAAAATAGTTTTGAGTCTTCCTCATTCTAATGCAGAATGTGAGAGAATATTTTCAATTGTCACAGACATAAAAACTAATAAAAGAAAAAGAATGAAAACTAAAACCTTTCATTCTAGTGTAGTTGTTAGATCCGCAATGAGAGCTATAAGATTAAAATGTTATAATTATGTTGAAATTACATAACCAATGTATGTATGATGTCATCAAAAACAAAACCAAAGAGAATAACTCTCATAATGTTACTGCTATTACCAGTGTTATTCATACTGATACTGATACATGTAGCAGTGATTCAGACTCTGAGCCTAAATCAAGGGATGATTCAAACCCTGGCCCTGATGATAAATAATAACTTTTTAAAGAAATGAACAATTAAGATTATGTAAACATATTACTTTTAAATAATATACGTAATTAGTCTGAGCCCGAATCATCATAAAATGTTTGTTACATATAAATGACCAAATCATTAATACTATGTAAATATATAACAATCTATGTAACCATGTATGATTGATTCATTATTAATAAAATATATTTCAAACCATTTGTCAATTGTTGTCTACAAAAACGGTGATATGTTACTTCCAGTGCTGCCAACGCTAGGTTTTTCAACCTAGATCTAGGTTTTTTTCGACCTTGCCTAGGTTTCTTTTTTTTTCTTCAAAAAAATAGCCATAATCTAGGTTTTTTAAAAACAATGTATATCATGTGAAAGCAAGAAACACGTACATGTGTGCAATTATTGACCTTTTTTAAATAAAATAAATAAAAAACATTTAAAAAATAAAATAAACAACTCAACATAAGTGGCATAGATCAATAACCTAATGTAACAAAGATATAAAACTAAAATGCTACCTCACCCTGGTGAGACCTATACTAGAATATGCATCTTCTGTATGGGACCCATCCACCAAAGAAAATATTGATAAGTTAGAACTAAAATGCTACCTCACCCTGGTGAGACCTATACTAGAACATGCATCTTCTGTATGGGACCAATCCACCAAAGAAAATATTGAT
>MUZC01001930.1:1086-28218 GCA_002072015.1 Radix auricularia | reverse complement strand
TGTTGACCTGGCAATAAGTAAAATAAGACACATCACTAGAGAACACAAAGGGAACCTGAAATTTTGTTTGAATTCACATTATTAAAACTCACCAATGGATATAGTTGAGGATCATTTCGAAAAAAAATAAACTTATTAATTAGTTAATGAATAGAATGTTATTAACAAAAAAAAAAGAAAGAATGATCAGGATAAATCTTGAAAGAGTAACTAGTAAACTTGACCATTTGTGACCACATACGTTAACCTGTCCATGTTTAGCTGTCAGATACATGCGTAACTGTTGAGTTGACCATTTACAACCTTTCTCAGGGTCATAATCTGGGGCTGTCTTTTGTATTGCAACATTTGTTAAATGGATGTCTGGGAAAAAAATGCTAAGGAAAACAATTTGATGCCCTGTTGATTTTTCTCAGGATTGTTAAATTTAAAACTGCAATTTTACAAGGGTTAACTAATCCAATGCTTTTGTACTATTGGGACAACATTCTTGCACTGTTTTTCCACAGACTTTTTTAAATTACGGCCTGGAATATTTGGTGTTTCTAATTTTTCAGGTTGTGTTAAAGATATGCGATTAAGAAACACTTTTTGTTTTAAAGAAAAAAAATCACTGGTTAGATCTATGTATTTAGTCTCAGTAAAGGATACAGTTATCATCAATGGTATCTAAGGAATATCTGTTGTTGGCAAACCTGGCAAACCCACTTCTGTACAGGTAAACTTTTAAGGGATTATACTTGAAAAAAATAAAAAATGAAAAATTTAAACAACCTATCATTTTTTAGAAGATTTTCTCAATGCACAAAGTTTAAATTAAAAGTGAGTTTTTGTAAAAATATACTTTTCATGTGCATTGTAAATTGAGTGTTTGCTTTGTATTTTAAACAAGCAAAAAAATGTAATTAATTTATAGACATCTACATTTACAGCTTTATAATAATAATAATAATAAAATGATAATTTATATAGCGCTGTATCCCAGCAAGGAGCCAGGCTCACAGCGCTTTACATGGAAACAACAATACATACATAAATAAAAAGAAACATTCATAGCATATTAACTACATAAATGACAATACGCTATACTCTATACATCAGCTACGTTAATCATTTAAAGAAATGTGGTTTTATTATTTTTGAAAATAAAATTTCAACTCTAGAAGCTCAAGTGTATTACTATGTCTTAAGTTTCTATGATAACTTATGTTCTTATCTCTATTTGAAATAAACTTAAATCAAATTAAAATCTCTTGTAATAACTTGAGGGTCAAGCCAACACACTTAAAACATTCCCAAATTTAGCATCACACGACAAGTTAATAATTGTAAATAATATAAATTGCAAAATGATTGTAACTTCAGGAAACAACCCATTCTAATTATATTAAAAACTAACTTTTCACAACTAGTTCATAAAAATTAATAATAATTTTAACCTTACAGACGTGACAAGAACATAAACTCTTATGTCAAATTTGTGACCACCAATGAGGTAAGGGTTTTCAATGTAGCGTTGCACCACGTAAGTTTCAATCAACTGGGTGGATCCATCAGGTGTCTGCAGCTGGGGCTGGTAGTCAACTCCCTGTTATACAAATAAATGCGGTTGTAAAATAAGGCTGTTATTTTTTTACCCCATTGTAAGGGCTTCTAATGTTTCCACTAGAACTTTCTTTGGGCTTGGTGCCCATCTCATCTCCAAGTCAGCATTGGACTTTTTATCAATAGATATTCATCAATATTTTTACTGTGGCTTAGTGTGTGCTACATCCCACGATCTCAAGCTTTGTGAGGTGAGAGCACTATTGACTTGCTAACCAGCTAATTATATATTAATATAGCACTTATATTAATAAATTAATATGACTGAAAATCTGAAGGCAGGAGTTCGGAAAGTACTTTTTTTTAAAAGTGTTTTTAATTGCTATTTAAAAGATTGTGACATGTTAGGTGTTAATTACTATATTTAAAAAGAAATTTTAAAAAGCCAATTAAACCCTTTAAAAAACAAACTTAGATTTACTTTAATCAGTAGTTAATGTCACATAATCTTATTTGTTACTTTAATCACAAGTTAATGTCACATAACTTTGGATAACAATTTAATTAATTTTAACACAGTTTTAAAAGTGAATTCCATGCTTGTTTAAGTTACATATTTAAAAAAAAACATCAAACCCTTTTCCAATCCGTAATATCCTTGAGCCTTTTGAACAAAAAGATTCCTTTCCCTTGAGACCTGGCAATAGGCTTCATAATCCATATGGTGCCAGGATTTCTTCGAAACTCATCCACAAAAATATGATATTCTGACTGAAAGATAAAATAGCTGTTTAAAATTATAAATCACCTGCTAATAAAAAAAAAAGCAAACAATTGTGTCACAAAATATTCAAAGTCTTTTTATTTTCATAGGTAAAAATAAACTGTTTAAATACACTGGGGAAAATTTTTGGCATAATTTTATTCAAACATTAGGCAAAGTATTTACATCTACTTAAAAAATTTTGACCAAAAATATTTATTTTGAAATCTCATATCAAATAATATATTGACAACACAGTGGAAAATACAAAATAGAATATACTCACAGGCAGCTCATATGTTGATGGAAAAAAATCACATCTGTTTAAGTTAATACAAATACTTAGTTCTCTGCGAAAATTTATTAAATGTCCAAGCTTATCTTACCTATTATTGATGATACTTCTATACAGAGAATTATTGCGGCCTAAGCTTATCCACTAATTTGCTTATTTTTAAATTTATAATTATATACAACCATATGAATACTTATTCAAGAAAATGAAAATAAAAATAACATTATCAAGTGTTGTTAGGATAAAAAGTAAATTACGCATTTAATTTTTTTTAAACCATACCAATATCAAATTTTTTATCTGATAAAATTTAACTAATTTAAGTTTCCGAACAAGCAAAAAAAAATTAGGTACACAATTAAATTACGCCACATAATTTTATTAATTAGCAATTTTTATAACTTTCCTCTAATTTTCTTCATCCCACAGCTCAGCTGATTAAAATCAGTTTCTTTATCAAAGGATACTTTTGGGCCTCAGCTTTTCCAGAATCTCTTTCAAGTTGACGTCGCAGTCGTTTCAAGTTTTTTACCATTAAATTTTTTCTTGTCAACTTTTAAATAAATTCATAAGAAGAAACAAAAAAATTATTTCAAGTTGCAATGTACAAGAAATTTTTATTACAATTATTCAAGATATTTTGATTTAATGAATTAAACTTAGATCTGGCTTTAGTAAGTTTAATGGGTTTATTTACTACGAAATTTCATTAAAATGTTCCACAATAGATAAGGAAAAAAAGGTAATGTAAAATTCATTAACATCAAAGCATGCACAAGCAATCACAACGCTAGCGATAATGATAAAATGGAAACCTTCACTTATAAATAGATATGTATAGAGGTTAATTTACCACAAAAAAGCTTTTTGGTGAGTGAATCATGAACTTGCAATAAACATAAACAAGCATTTAAAAAAAAAAAGAGAAAGCAAGACCGCAGCTGTGAAGATCTGAGTCAGGAATAATGTTAATGAGCACAAGAATTAATGCATACAAGTTAAAGAGCCTAATGAAATGGTTTACAATATCACATCTTTTGATGACGTATTATTTTTTGAACAGTCATTTTTTAAATTAATTTTACTTTTATTTAAATTATGACTGAATTAAAGTTTGAATATTTTAAATTATAAAACTTTTTTTTAAAATGATGGTTACCATAGAAGTATCCCTACCTCATAATGATTTCTAAAATGATTAATTCTCATTTGGTCCTCCAAATATGCACGATCAAATATCTCCTTCATCCACCAAACATCTGCCCAATAGAAGTCCCAAGCACCTCCCTCACTAGGAGCAGGAAACATTGGGTTTAAACAGTTGACAAATTAACTGAGTGTTTTTTAGTTACCCTTACTCAAAAAGTAGCCTCCCTTATTTAATTGATCCTTTCATAGAAATAGAATCCCATATAACACAATTGTAATTTTTTAATGTAAGGTGATTGGGTAATGCAATTGAAAGATTTAAGGGGAAAATGTTTCAAGATAGCTATATATACAATTCTCCTCATGGTCCAACTATGCCGGACACCAAGCAAGCTGTCTAACCACACCGTCCAATCAGCTGGCAAGAAAGTTAGTACAGAGGGTGGGGGGGGGGGGGTCATTGAGACCAAGCCAACAATATGTTCAATTGAGGTCAATAACTTTGTTCTTTCAGAACAACAGAAGAGCATGTATTTCGTAGTGTAGTGGTTATTACATTTGCCTGGCACGCGGAAGGTCGTAGGTTCAAGCCCCAGCTTAGACATTACTTTTTTTAATTTTTAAAAAAGTTTGTGTTAGTGCCCGTTCATTTCCCACTTCCTTTTTGCACATGACTTTGCAACATGGCTGTTCATTCGCGTTGTTCTGATTTCTTCGTGATGTAAATTTTGTCTGTTCTCCCAACCCCCCTTAATTTCTTTGCACTATTTATAAGCAAGTCTGCAATGCCGCCGCTGGCCGCATCTAGTTTTTCATATTTACAGTTTTAACTTAAAAGGCAGATGACTCTTAACTTATTGATATCTTTAAATTCCACAACATTAAGAAAGGTTTGATATGCATTAATAATTAAAACTAATATATATAATTCTTCACTATTCCAAAATAAATAGGCTTATAAATAAATAAGTGGAATAGGAACTGGACATTTTTATTAAATATGTAACGGTAAGTCTTTTGGTTACCAAGGAAACTGCTAACTTAAAACTATGTTGACTTTCAGGTCTTTTGATCAATTAAGGTCAATTATATACATTTGATCACATTAGGGCTATAAGATGTTGAAAATCATAATCCTTTTGAATTAATTTCTTATAAATTCATAGTTTCTAATCAAATTGTCTCAAATATTAATCACATTCTGCAGTTAAAACTCTAATCTACGTTTGTTTAAAAAGTATAAGGTGTTGAATGATTTTTTTCAACCTGTAAACAAATAAATTGATAGCCTTTGAATGAATTTTTTATGATTCTTCCAATTTATAATAGAGTGATACCAAGATAGCAATAATCCTTAAATAAAAGAAAATTATTAATTTAAAAATTATAGCATAAGTGTCATTAGAAAAAACAAGTGATACAACGCCATACTACATAAGATGTTCTTTGGAGCAAAACTGTTAAAATACTCTAAAGTATACATTAAAAGCAAAACATATTAATTAAATTACACTCAACAAATTTGATTTACAGGTTTCATCTTCTGTTTTCATTTGCCATTTTAATGATCTTTATGAAAGAAAAACAAACTAAAATGGAAGAAAAGGGTTAACACTTTAAAGATTACTTTAAGCAAAGATTACAGAATATAGTTCAGTGATATATTTCTAGACAAAAGTTTATCAGAGTTACATTCACAA
Source organism: Radix auricularia (assembly GCA_002072015.1). NCBI lineage: Eukaryota > Metazoa > Mollusca > Gastropoda > Lymnaeidae > Radix > Radix auricularia. The sequence goes on along the minus strand of MUZC01001930.1, from coordinate 22,766 downwards.
AACATTTTGTATAAGTAAAGAATTCATTTGGATGTTTTTATCTTATATAATACCATGCAAGAACCATAATGGAAGGACATTAAATTGCACAAATAATTGAGTTAATTGTAATATTATAAAATCTTTCTTAGGACTTATCAGAGCTTTCAGCTATTAGCAGCCTGTCAAAACACAAATCTATATTATTATTATTATATTTTATTTTTTTTTGCAAAAGAATTGTTAATTTTTTTTCTTCAAATTTAGTATTATTGCAATTAAAAGACTTTGTAATATTTTATCCTTTGTGGTATATACATGAATATTTTGTGATGATATTATAATGAATATTTATATGTCTAACAATATGGTTGTGCATCTCAAACGTGTTTCTACTCTAACTTTATTATTTACTTTTTTTAAGTTTAAAAAAAATGTAGAAAATAATAATAGCTTTTGTTTGACCTCATAGAAATTTCTGAAGTGGCTGACCCTGGAGTTCTCAGGAAAATAATTATTTTCATCGGGGTTGTTAAACCAGTTTTTGTCACACCAACAGAAATCCCATTCATTGCTGAAATATGTCAACCAGTTATTTTAAACCTAGTCACTCTCAGTTCATTTTCATAAGTACATTTGGAGAGATTTAGCAAGGAGAGATTTTGCAAGGAGAGATTGAAAAAATCTTAAAAGAGGTTAGAAGTTCAGGAAACATAGTTCATGGGACTAAAGTTTAAAATTGGTTTTGTTAAATAGTCTCTGAACAATGCATACAAAAAGTTTGTGAGCTTTTCATATCATAAAAGTAATTTCAATGATTAAGACAATAGATATTCTATTACAATTATGACCCTAAGTACATAATGGTTCATGGATTAACAATAATTAAAGGATCATAAACAAAATATTTGTATACAGTGGGACCTCTTTAAGTCGGACTCAAAGGGACATGAAAAAAAGTTTGAGTTACAAAGTTTTGAGTTAGGGAGAATGGCGTAATATGCGCAGATTAAGTAAGGACAATGTTGATATTAAGGATGGAGGGGGGGGGGAAGCCATCCTGGCTAGAAAGTTTGACAGGAGAGATATTTCATATGAAAGGAAGCCATCATGGCTTTAACCTACCAACACCACTGAGAAAGCCCCCACACACACACACACACTTTACTCCTTCCACAGTAGGATGGTGGGAGCAAGAGTTTTCTTTTTAAAAATAGTCACAACATGCAGTTGGTCTCAAAATTGATGTTTTCGTGGCTCTACGGAACACACTTTCAGAAATGTCGCTCCGGAATAATTACCCAAACATCTTAGAAAAATTTGACTAACGGAGGTTGGAAGCCACAAATCTTTGAGTTAAGGAAGTCTAAAACACACTAGACTTATGAAATTTGGTCGGGACCGAGCAGTTAAAAGAAAGTAGGGAGGTTTTCAACTTAGAGAAGTTTCACTTAGTGAGGTCTTACTGTATTTTGTTTTCCCAGAGACTTACGTTGTCACCTCAACCCATCCTGGCCTTGCTCTCAAAACATCCAAAATTGTATTTTGTAATGAACACCGGAATCTGATACTAAATAAAAAATGTATTAAATTTCATCTAAGTAAAAAAATAAAAGCAGCAATGACAATAGATAAATAGTAATTTTATAAATTACCTATTTTTAAAAAAAAAGTTTACTGTTACATTTTATTGAATTTAATTTTAATCATCTCTTGGGCAAAATATATAAATCCAATCATTTGCAAGAAATTTAAAAAAGTTAGGACAATTATTTTCTTTTTATAGAATTTCTTTTTTGCGGTATTACATTTTAAATCAAAATTAAGATAAGGGCTTAGTGACAAACAAATAGCTTACACAAACCTAGCAAGTTTTGGCTTAACAGCTGTTGTCCGGGACATTCTTGAAATTGATTTCCCTGACAATGAAATATCATTGTTTGTATGATTTTATGTTTCAACAATAGCATGAATATGAAATGATATTTTCACATTATAAAGTAAAAATAGAGAATACAGTACTATGTTAGCACAACTTGACTTTTTTGAACTATTAATATGGTGCCCAACCTGTTAAACAAATTATTTCAAGAAAAACTATAAGATGAAAGATTTCACACACAAAAATCTCTTTTAGAGTTATAGACACAAACTATTTATTTAAAAATTAAATCTCACATCAGATCATCGCCAACTACAGAGCAGATCCTATAATACCAAAAAATAAAAGAGTGGTGGGAGAGACGGTGCTGAAACACACACTTGCTTTATCAGACTGGACACAAAACCTATCAATGTGTCCCACAGGAAAGATGTACACAAAACCTATCAATGTGTCATACAGGAAAGATGTACACAAAACCTATCAATGTGTCATACAGGAGAGATGTACACAAAACAACCTATCAATGTGTCCCACAGGAAAGATGTACACAAAACCTATCAATGTGTCATACAGGAAAGATGTACACAAAACCTGTCAATGTGTCCCTCAGGAGGGGGCCGCTGTGGTCGAGTGGCAGCTCGCTCGACTTTTTACCGGGGCCTAGGGCGTCCCCAAGTTCCACCCTGCTCTAAATGGGCAAAAAACAGCGAGGTAATGCGTGGAACCCTTAGCCCTGGCATGTGAACACTGCATCACTTGCCAAAAAAAAACCAAAACAACTGCTGCTTTGCTGATGGTCTTTGCCCTTGATTTGCTTCAACATGCCTTCAAATATATTTTTACAAAATTCAAAATCTAGATATAATTTAAACATTCCTTGTTTATTGCTTTGTAAATTGGCTTGTGAATGTCTCCTGAAAATTTGATAACCATATCTCTAAAATTAAAAAAGTTATAGGGGAAATAGTACAGAATTTTGAAATTGGGGTCACAAGTTTTTTAATAAATTATATAGGTTAGATAAATATAAGGATAAAAAAAAAATATACAAAAAATTTATAACTCCACTTCTATAAAAGATAGAAAGACAAAACAAGTGTTTTTTAAAAGGTCTTAGCAAGCCCTATAAAATGATATATTTTTTAAGCCTATTGGACTGCATAATTAAAATTCTATAGCTAAATTAGCTATACTATACCGTACCTATCCCAATCAAACAATATAGGCCTAACTTTCAATTTTCCAGAAATTGTAAAGTTATACTATAACTATAAGTATAAGTTATACTGCTATACCTAATCACTAATCAAAACCATAAAACCTTTCATTAATAGTATTATTAGTATACAGTGATCAGTGAGTTTATAGTTTATACAATACTTTTAAACTATACTAATACTATACACTTTACGAGTATACTGAACTGTATCTGTATTATTATTATACTGTATAAGTAAAAGTTAAGTATTGTATGTAATTGTATATTAATTATAATTAGGCTATATTATATTTATATTAGGCCTAATGCAACTGTTTTTCTGAGTTTTCGTTAGTAGGCTATATCTTATATGGCATGAAATTAAAAAAATATGTAGGCCCAAATTGAAATTTATTAATTTATTTGTACCTAGTCCAGGAATAGTTTGCTGAGTCATTTTGTGATAACATGTATAAAAACATTACAGAATGTGTTGTCCACTGTCAACACTGTTACCCGTTGTCAACTGTAAACAAACCGGGCGCCGGAAATCAGGCCAGATTTTGTTTATTATTTCAATTACGATCTTGTGGTGGGAACGAAATGCTGCAAAAACCTACTAAAATGTTAGATTAGACCTAAAATCAATAACATTGTCTTTTGGAAACGTTTTTAGTCTGAAAACATTGTGTTGAAATTTAAATCGTTATTCCATTATCATATATAAGAACACAGAGCAAAGTGTCAAAGTAGTAATAATAAGTTATAAGGCAATTAATTCTAATTTTGAAATGTAACACAGACATATGATACATTCTAATTAATTACTAATTATTAATCTTTCACTTTCATATGGACATTGGGATACGTATGCAAGAACAAACACATAAAATTATCGTCTTTTCCGCCTGAAATTCAGACATGGATGCGTTGCCTGATCAAGCCAGGAAAACCAACATATTATCAACATTTAAAACGCTAGTGAAAATGCAAAACTATGCATAAACCATGGATAAGGGTGATTGGCAAAAATATTCTGTATAGAATGAGTGTCTGCAACTGATAAGATAAGACATACCAACCATCCATTACTTTGGCCTACCCTTAAGAGAAATTTTAATTCCAATTACAGTTTTTAGTTTGTCACTAGTATAGTTTTTCTCAGATTGTCTTAAGATTTAAAATTATTTGTCTGCAAATTCTTATCGCCTCAATCACTTAACGCCAAACTCTGAACCTTTCCATGTTTTCACAATCGACTCATCTTTTTTGAGCGCTAACTCAGAAAATATTGAATCTTTATGTGAAAGTTCATGGATATTCGAATAGAATATGTCCTGGGACATCGAGACAAACACACAAGATGAAAAAGTAGCCGGAAAGTCTTAAAGCTACTTAACCTGTACATAATTCCTATCTCGGAAACGTAGGGTTGTAGGAGACAACACAGAAGCAGCTTCATTTCAATTATGTTCTATTAGACCAAAAATAACTTATTTTATTTTATTTGTTTTTTACTTTTTATGAAAGTACATCAATGTGTGCCAAACAAAAGACGGGTATCATTGTTTCCTTATTAAAGGAAAATAATGAGAAACATTTGACTTGCTAATCCTAGATGGCCGTGTTGGAAACAACAAACTTGCCAGTGAGCAAACATAAAGAAAGAAATAGTTTATCTTTGGGGCTGTCCATAAATATGACGTCACACAGCAAAAAAGAAAAAACAGGGGGTGGGGGTCACATGTATGTGACGATGTGCTACGAGGAGGAGAGGCAGGGCCAAACGCCAGGGGGTGAATCCAGGAATTTATCAGGGGCCCCAACGGGAGGTGGGCCCCGTCAGCCACGCTTGATTTTTTAAAATGCTGTGACTGTGCGCGTAGATATATATTCGGACAATTTAAATGACATGTAAGAAAAAAGTTTTAAAATTTAGCTTACACCGAAAATTTACGGGAAACTTTTCACTAAAGGTGTTCTTCAGAATTTTGTGTTTTACGTCATAGTTTTCTAAAAATAAAATATTTTAGTCATCAAATCATCATCATCATGGAGTCTTGTCTCCAGTTCCCTTCTCCAGGTCATTTTCGGTTGACCTCTTTTTCTCTTGCCCTGGGGGTTCCAAGTGAGGGCTTGTCTCACAATGCTGGATGTAGGCTTTCTGAGGGTGTGGCCAATCCATCTCCATCTGCGCTGACGTATTAGTTCTTCCACTGGCTCTTGTTGTGTACGTTGCCAGAGGTCCTCGTTGGTGATATTAGGCCAGCGGATTCGGAGAATATTTCGGAGACATGTGTTTATAAATTTTTAAAGCTTTTTCGAAACGGCTGCTGTAATCCGCCATGTTTCAGCTCCATATAGCAGGACAGCCTTTACTGTGGTGTTGAATATCCTGACCTTGGTCTGGAGGATCAAGTTGTTGCAACTCCAAACTTTTTTTAGCTGTTTAAATGCTGTTCTTGCTTTGCCAATTCTCACTCCAACATCAGCGTCTGTCCCTCACTGTATGTAAAGCTATCCACCTACTGTAGATTTGTTCCTCCCAGTGTTATTGGGATGTTACTTGATGTATTTATTTTAAGGACTTTGCTTTTTCCCTTGTGGGTGTTTAGTGTTTAGGCCAACACAAGCAGAGAACTGTACTACATAGTTAGTTTTCAAATACGTCACATATATTTCTTCCGGTGACTCTATCAATTATTTGAGTAGATGTAAATATTGGATTTTTTCCTTCACTTTTACCACTCGGTAAGCTGTGAATGTCCTTTTTCTAAACCAAACTTAATATTAAATATAGTTGATTGCTTTATAGTTATATACTATATTTAAATCTTTGCAGCAGTCCTGTTCTTTATTTCAACTTTACTATTTACTATTTACTGAAAATAAATGTCTTCAAATACTGATGACGCAGGCTCGATTGACACACATATTTTCTCCATTAGCTTGGTGTTTTGCTAGACCCGTTTATTTAGTTTAGCCTTGTGACAGCTGCCTTGCCAATTCTTCTGTTTATTTCGTCCTCAATGGGCAGTGTGTTGGAGACTTTGGATCCCAATTAGGCGAAGATGTCCACAACCTCCAGGTTTCTATTGTCGATATTGATGGTAAGAGGAAATGTGTGTCTAATGTCATGATGTTTGTCTTTTTCAAGCTGATTTGCAGGCTTAGGAAAAGCTTGACGCGAGTTGTTGCAAACCAGTTTCTGTGTGTACCATCAGTGACCGCAGTATTCACATAGAGTAGCTCATGAATTAGGACAAATGTCGTTTTGGTTTTGGCTCGGAGGCGGGCAGTGTTGATAAATCTTCCATCAGCCCCGATGTGTAATCAGATTCCATCACAGCAATCCTTGAAAGCGTATCGAAGCAGTACAGAAAATAATATGAAAACACAGCCTTGTTTAACTCCGCTGCTGACTGGAGAGGCTTCTGACGTAGCTCCATCGAACTGCACTGTGCCCTGCATATTTTCATGCATGGAACTGCCTGATGTTGGTGATCAAAATGAGGGGTAGGACTGCAATCAGGCTTATACAAAATGAAATGGAAAAGACGTAAACAAGGTAAGGGTTAACCTGACCGGACGTAACAAAACAGCGAACGTTTCGGCAAAAAGCCTTTATAAACGAACATACAATACACAAATAAAACGAAAATTTAAAAATGAAGGAACTTAGCGGCGGTGAAATCCAAAGTATCCAAAAAAGTTTTTTGGATCTGAGACTCCAAAGAAGTTAAGTTTTTTTTAAAGTAAACTAAGGGGGTGAACTGTGTCAAATGCCTTTGATAAGACTGATAATATTGTCTAAAGGGCCGTCAATAAATGACATCACGCGATTTTTGTCGATTTTGACAGCCCCCACCCCCCCCCCGCTTTCACTTTCGTCACACTACGTCACAACAACATAGACTCCTCTACAATATGACGTCACAAAGGCTGTGGCCCCACGCCCCACCCTAAAAAGCGATATTTTTCTATTTGAAAATGAACATGTTTTAAATCACGTTATTGTCATTTTAGTTATGTAGATATATTTAGTGTAAGTTCAGTGGCGTAGCTAGGGGGGGCGGAGGGGGCGGTCCGCCCCGGGCGTCACTCATCTAAAGGGCGGCATTTTTGGGCATTAATTTGAAAAATAGAGCCATTTCCGACAACAGCCCTTTTTCTTTTGAAGGGAGAAAAAAGGTGAAACAAAAATACTCTTAATTTCGAATCTTAATTACCGGATTCACGCAACATCTGTATAATTACATAGTGGTAATTATAAATAACGCAAACCCGTTCAAAAATTTAAAATCGCTCAAAAAAGGAATCGATTTGTTTGGGAAATTAAGCGGTATGAGTCACAAATGGCACTATTATAAGAAAACTGCACAAAAACAGCACATCACCGCTGGGCGTAATAATATGTAGATTTTACTATTAATATCACCACGACAGTATTTGCGTAGAATTGTCGACATTTGCAAAATGATGCGCTAACAAGTACATACATGACATGGTGGTTCAAATATTGTGTTTAAATTGCAAGTAGTAATTTACATTACTGTTTCAGTTTTAGAAAATTATTTTAAGGTAACTTACTAAAAATTAAATGTTTTTTGTTTTTATTGCGTTAAAGTAGAACACATAATTTGTGTTTTTCATTAAAAAATTGTTATTCATTAAAATGCTACGCCTATCCAATTAAAGCATGCGTAAAAAATTTGAATGTTTATATTTTATGGAAAATTATTAAGATTCAGCGCAACAACATGAAAATATTCAAATTCATCCGCTAATAAATATCACTATAACATAAATAATTTCGAAAACGACATATTTCAAAAATTTTATACGTGTGGGAAAAATTGACACCTGAAGAAGTAACTAGTAAAACGAGATCAGATGCTGGAACTTTACACAGTTCAATGCACTATTTTTCTTTTCTAAAGTATCTCAATTTGTGGGAACACATTTTCTTTAAAATAAATAATGCCAACCCACTTCATGGAACAAAGTTATGTGCTGTTATAGATTATAGGGAGTTGGAGACATCAACTGAACGCCGTGCTGGAAGGAGAATAAGTATGAGTGGAGAAAATCCAAGAGACGGGTTCTATCTTTAGAGCAAGTCGTACAACGAGAGATGTTTTCATCTATAGATGCAATTATAAAAGAAAGTAATAGAACCCACTGATGAGTTGCATGTCTTTGCAAGAAAATAATCGTGTATAATACTATCATGTAATCTACTGAATGAAATTTTTTACCATCAAATAAATGTCTTTATTACCATTGAAAAAGAACAAGTCAAATTGAACGAAAAAGGGTCCAGATTTTTCATTGTTGTCCACAGGGCCAGTCTTTGCAATTGCGGCGCCTTATGCAGCTTAGTATGCGAAAATGGATGCGCGGGGCCCAGTTTGGGTAGGGATAAGGTATTAATAAGGATATTAAGTGAAATTTAAGATAGATGGGGCATATGAAATCATGAACCCACTACAGCCGCATAGATGCATGGTAGTGGCCTAAGACCAGCCAACGCTTTACCTACACTACAAGAAGAGGCATTATGTTAGAAAAACAGGGGGGGGATGTCCCCTCGATCTATTAAAATATATTAAATAGTATAGATTCTTTACCCAACATTATAATTTTGCTAAGAATGTTTTCAACAATTACTATCATTGTATCTAGTTGTGAAAGGAGCTTCTCCAGACTGCAGTTGATAAAAAAATTAGACCCTATCTTCGTTCCACATTGAATTATTTAAGACTACAATATCTTGCAATATTGACTAAAGGTAGAACAAGATATTACAAATAATTTAAATTTTGATAATATAATACACGACTTCTCTATTATGAAAGTTAGGTAAGTAAATGTATAAATATGTTTACATACTAATGTATACAATTTCTATGTTTATAAAAGAAATCATATATTTTTAAATAAAAAATAAAAGCATATAAATTGTTAATAATTTTCTGTCTAAATTTGGAATATGTTTTTGTCTCATTTGGGGGGTTGGGGGGGGGGGGGGGGGGGGGGGCCTGCGACCTCAATAAATTTTTGTGGCCTTTAATAAAGCATTTTATATATTTACAAATGTGTACTTATAGGTATATCATCTTATTCAGCCTATTTTATTAATGCTTACATAAATATGGCATGGAATGTTTAACATGTTCCACACCTTTTACTTTTACAATGTACTTCCTTTCAATTACAATTATTTATTAATGTTTATTAATTTATAAAAAACCTCATACGATTGACTTAAGTGGCCGTCCTCAAATGACGTGTCGCGATTTTGGCTGAGAATTTACCCCCAGCTCCCCCCTGGTCACACGTCGTCACAAAAACTTAGACCCCTTTCTTCAATGTGACATCACAAAGCCTCCGACCCCCCATAAAAGCCATATTTTCTATTTGAAAATTAGCATGTTTCCAATTTATTTATTTTTGTCAGTTAAATACTTTTTAGTGTAAGGCTGCATTCTGATATCTTAACACGTGCAAAACCCTATAAAGCTTCATTAAATTAAGTTTCGGTAATCATATATTTAAGTGGAACTTTTATTTAAATTTGCGCGTTTTTATTTGACTTTTAATGTGTGACACCCTCTCCCCTCCACATGTGTGACGTCATTTAAGGACACCCCTAAAAGGGCGGCAAAATGGAGACCGCCCCGGGCGGCAAAAGCTCTAGCTACGCCACTGAGTGTAAGGCTGCACTCTAATTTTGTAACACGCGTAAATCCATGTAAAAAGTCATAAAATAAATAGTCAACATAGAATATATAACAGGAACATTGATTTGAAGTAAGCGTGTCTTGACGTTACGTCACATTTCTTAAACTTCCCCCACCCTTCTTCACACATCGTCACAAATGTGTGGACACCGTCCCCCCATGTTCATGACGTCACTTAAATTTCTTAAATAAGTTATCTTTTTGAATGCATAGCTTTTTTTATTTAGAATTGAACCAGCATTTGTTAATTCTATTTGAAGTTAGTTTTGTTGGAACATTTTCACCCATTATAGTTTTTAGATTTGTCTTTATATCTTTCCAAATCTCTTCTACGGGGCTATCTGAGCTGAATATGCTCTAGGAAATTTTGTTGGAAGTTAGCCGCTGATTGGTGTAACTTTAATGAATTACATTTATTGCAAAGATAAATTTCTCTTCTAGGAATCATATTTATTTTTGCTAGTCTTTTTAATCTTTATAAAGAATATTGTCCCTACCCTGAAGTGACGGCAAAAATTTTACTTTAGCGTGTCTTATACATTAAAGAAGCACCTTTCTATACATAAGATTATTGCGTTCTATATTTATGCATGGTTTATAACTTATCTTTCATTTTTATGATTTCTTTAAATGTTGATAGATTTTTTGTTTTCTTGGCTGATGTTTTCATGATACTTTTCGCTTCTTTGAGCATTGTTTCAAATATATCAACACCAAACTTAGACTTAGATATGGCACACAAGAAACTGTTCTCTTTGAATCTATTTAAATAAAATTTTATTTTAAGATTTTTAACTTACAAGTTTACGCCAATTACGTAAAATCCAGAAAGATAAGAATAATTGTTTGATAAAAATAATAATTTAAAAGAGGAATATTAGGATCTTCAAATCATTAAAATCAAAATGTTAAACGGGAGGTCAATAAACGAAAAAAAAATGTTCAAACACTGTGCTGGGTTTTTGTTCATAACTTCATCAGACTACGATGTTTGTGCGCTCCGCTTGGTCCGAAAAGTAATGCTCTTTTCAATGTTGTCATATGCCTCTGGACAGCAAGGGTAGGTGATCGAGTTCTTCCTCTGGGTGGATGTCAAGATTTCAAAGGTAGAGTTTTGATCTAAATCGTCACCCACAAAATTTGTATATGAATCAAGGGAGATATATCTGTTGTCGTAGATCCAGGATCCTAGTTTGATTTGACATGTCGCTCCTGACGGGGTATCAAAACCCGACACATTACAAGAGAATTTCTGACGGATGTTCAGAATGAGAGCGACCATACCATCAGACGTGACCTTGGCCAGGAGAGGGGATAGGACTTCCTGTTTCGTGGTGGGGTTCTCGGCCGTAATGTCCGGGGTCCACAGAGAGCTGGCCCGCACGACAACCTAGAACGTAAAAATGTGTAGGGGAATGAGGTTAAAATAAGTTCGATGTTAGGCGAGGTAGATGAACATTCTTTAGAGCTAATAAAAATGAGGAATTTTAAACAATTTATAAATTATTAAAAAATGATAATCATTATACAATTCATAATTAACAATGAGAATTATTCAACAATTTAGATTAATTGATAGCTACTATCGATCATCCACCGAACGACCAAAGTTAAAAAGACCGACTCACCTACTTAATACTAATATGGACTTACGCAATGTTCATTTCTACGGTTCGTGGGCCCGTGTTAAAAAAAAAGTGTGATAAGTTGCACAGCACCTATCTATTCTTTGTGCAATTTTTTCCACTGTGAATTCGTACTAAAAATTGTCATCAACAATTCAAAAGTTATTTTTTTAAAATGTAGAATCTAGTCAATGGAAATTTAAGAAATTCCTTTTCAAAATCTAAATTTGATCCATTCCCTTTTCAAAACATCAATTTAAGTCTAAATATAGTAACACATCGATGTTTACTCACAGAGTTCCAAAGAATCTATACTAGATCTAAATAATAATCAGAACGCTTGAAATTCAGTGACACTAAATGCATTCATTATTGTAATATCAAGCTTAAAATAACATCTTCAATTCCAAGTCTTTGAATGTTTAATGACAAAGTCAAGCCAAAGTCATTGATTAAAATTGGAAGTTTTACTGGCTTAAGATCTTTAAATATTTTATTTCTAAGCTTCCACTTTGCCTGCCAATTGATCCCAGCAAACTTTTGTCTGCTATGGACAATCTCAATTGCTTTCTGAGTCTACCAATTTATTGTTATTTTATTAATTATTTTTTAAAAATAATAACTAAGACAACGATTTCTGGGCTTACTTGTAATTTTGAATCAAGAAATACTTTATAATGCCAAAAAAATTGGAAGTCACTGAAGATTTTTTTAAAAAAAATTCAGTACACAGAGCAAAAAGTGGGCCCTCAGGGCTTAACATAAAAATACGCAGACAAGCACACATTTACATACACACAAATACACACACATAAACATCCATCATAGGCACACACACACACATATATATATATATATACACACACACACACATATATATATATATATACATACACATATATATATACACACACACACACACATATATATATATACACACACACATATATATACACACACACACACACACACACACACATATATATATACTAGCAATTTACCCGCGCTTTGCTGCGGAAATTAGGGTTTCAGCTAGCTTTGCGAACCCGCGTAACACTAATTAAAAACACCATTTGAGTTTAATCTGAATACCCAAAGCATGTTCTCAATTCTTAGTGAAAGACGCCTGAGGTGGCTAGGACATGTCAAAAGAATGAGCCCCGGCCGCATCCCGAAGGATCTCCTATATGGTGAACTTGCTTCAGGAAAGAGGAAAACAGGTCGCCCACGCTTGCGATTTAAAGATGTCTGTCAAAGGGACATGAAAGCAGCCAAAATACATACAAGTGACTGGGAGTGTAAGGCAGAAGACCGATCTACGTGGCGCACAGTTGTCAAAGAGGGCGTCATAGTAGCCGAGGAGCGAAGAATGGAGGAGGCTGCAGACAGAAGAGCTAGGAGAAAGGCCAAAACATTTGGAAGCACAGAACTCGTGTGTAAAAACTGTGGCAAAGACTGTCACTCAAGGATAGGACTGCACAGTCACTCGAGGAAATGCAACCCAACCCAACGGTGATGCACCATCGTCTCGCGAGACGGAAGGATGCCGGAATGAAGATGGATATACTAAATATATTAACTTCAACCATTCAGGCTCCTACGTACACAAGAACTTGGAGATTTAAAGATGCGTCTCTATTATAAATCTCACATTGGGGGAAAAAACCTATATTTTGACAATCGTCACCCTAGTGAGTGGTGATTTAATCTTACCATCGCGGGAAGGAANGGGAGTTTTGGGCCCCGGACAGACCATGAGTGGAAATTTTTAAAATTTATATAATTATTTTTCCTTGTCTACTTACACGGGAAATAAAAGAATTATAGATTTTCAATTTTTATATTTCACATTAGAAAAACAAAGTTTTTGAGGCCCCGGCCTCCATGAGAGTGTATTTCAAAATTCTTTTACACCAACTTTCGTTGTAAGAGGGTACTTAACAGTTTTCCCAAAGTTTCATGCTCCTACCTACACGGAAAATTGGAGAATTGGTGATGAGTCGGTTTCAATATAAGAAAAACTATATTTGGGCCCCCGCCCCCCAGGAAAAAGAGTTGTAACATTATTTTTAGCACATTTACGTCGGGAGCGTGTACTAAAAGAATTGCCAGTTTCATGCTTCTACCTATGCGGGAAAAAGGAGAATTAGGGATTTTCAATTTTTTATAGCTGATATATGGAAAAACGATTTTGGGGCCCCGGCCCCACATGAGCGAGATTTTTCGCCATTTATTGACGTTAGGGGGTACCCAACAACTTCCGAAAATTTCATGCTCCTACCTGCACGAAAAATTGGAGAATTAGTGATCAATCGGTTTTGAATATTAGAAAAGCTCATATTTGGGCTCCCGGCGCCCCATGAGAGAGAATTTTTTTTTAAAATGTGGCCAATTTTTGCCGAAAGCGTGTGCTTAAAACTTTTCCAAAGCTTCATGCTTCTACCTTTACGGGAAATAGGAGAATTGGTGATATTTAAATTTTATATAGCTCATGTAAGGAAAAAAAAGTTTTATGGGCCCCGGCCCCCATGAGTCGGATTTTTTTTTTTAAATTATCGTCGAGAGCATGTACTAAAAAAATTCCAAAGTCTTATACTTCTATCTACATGGGAAATTGGAAAATTGGTGATTTTCATTTTTATTGCGCCCTTATAAGGAAAAAACTTTTTGGATCCCCGGCCCCACATGAGCAAGATTTTTAAAATTCTTTTTCTCCAATTTACGTAATTAGGGAGTACCCAACAACTTCCCAAAGTTTCATGCTTCTACCTACACGGAAATAGGAAAATTGGTGACTTTCAAATTTTATAGAGCCCATATTAGGAAATAATTTTTTGGGGCCCCCGGCGCCACATGAGCGAGATTTTTACAATTATTTTTCGCCAATTTTCGTTGTTAGTAAGTATTCAACAACTTCCTAAAGTTTCACGCTTCTACCTATACGGGAAGTTGGAGAATTAGTGATGTAGGCAAACAAAGTTTTTGGGCCCCCGGCCCCACATGAGTGAGATTTTCAAAATTCTTTTTCGCCAATTTTCGTATTCAGAGGGTACCCAACAACTTCCCAAAGTTTCATGATTCTACCTACACGGGAAGTTGGAGAATTAGTGATGAATCAGTCAGTCAGTCAGTCAGTCAGTCAGTCAGTGAGGGCTTTCCCTTTTATTAGTATAGATATATATATATACAGTCGAAACCCGAAACCGCTTAAGTCGACGGCGTTGGGGTATGATAAATGGCAACGACATAACCGATGACCTATATATGACTCATGACAAAGCCAACTCTTCTCTATATAAACGTACACAAATAAATTAGGTACTCCTTTGGAACTTTTGAACCTTCAACTTTGACATATTTAAATTAATTCTAACACATAGTTAAATGGCTTTTGCACACGGCCACTTCTTATGAATGAAACAATGAGAACAAAGCAGTCGTACAGTACATGTAATAGTCAAAATGAGGTTGAAGGATGAATGGTTGCCAATGACAACAAGTCTGCACACGGTACATTTTATTATTCCATACGATCCCCTCAGTTTAAAATGGACTAAGAATTCCTTCAGTAACTTGATGCTAATAGGACTAACCAACAACAATGGTGTGGGAGATTGAGAGTGGGGTTGGGTAAACTGTCTGTAGTCTGTTATATTATGTATTTTAAAATCTAGGGAGCCTTGTTTACAGTAAGCAGCCTATGATTTTGGTATCGTCCCATCACTAGCGTTCGTTTTTAAAGACCGTTTAAGTTTAAATATAAGGCCGTTTTGCGGTGATTCCCAGATTGAGCGATACTGTGCCTTTGGAAGCAACTTGCTTGAATTTCAAAAGCCGGCGATTGCCATAATACCAGAAGCAACACAGTTCTGAGAGCAAAACGCAAGTGGGTTATGACGTCACCAGCAGACCCTGATGAGGCAGAAACTTCCCTTGGTTATAAAAAAAAATCATAGCTAACATTTTCAAAAGCTTGCGATTGGTCATAGGGATCGAGATAACCAATGTTAAGTGGCAAATTTGACCCTTTTTTGTGCTCGTGTTATGAGGTTTCGGCGACTTTAAAAAATCGAATTAAACGACGAGCAAATGCTAAGAGAAAGTGAGAATTTGGCGGTTCTAATAAAAAACGTCGACATAATAGGGTGGTCGAGCTCACCAAGCTCGAGGTAAGTGGGTTCGACAGTATATATATATATATATATATATATATTAAGAGCACCATTTAACGAATCATATATAGACATGGATGGTAATTTATAGGCCTAAAAATTCCAGACTGGTATTTCGTAAAAATTTTATACAAATAAGTCTTACAGAAGACTCTATTGCAGATCTGTTCCAGCCGAGAGAACTGTCTCTCCATTGTAGGAATTGTCTATATATCAGGTCAACTTCATTGCTGTTTTCATTGACGCTCAAGATGTTGACAAGTTCCAGAGAAACTGAAACCTCTACAGGCGTGCCACTGACTAAAGGGATGTAATCCACATCTGATGTCAGACGTATTTGATCCAAGATTTCTTTACGGTTTTGGCTGAGACAACCTGTGGGTGAAGGAAAATTTATTAAGTGTGAGACAACCTGTGGGTGAAGGAAAATTTATTAAGTGAGAGACAACCTGTGGGTGAAGGAAAATTTATTAAGTGAGAGACAACCTGTGGGTGAATAAAATTTATTAAGTAAGAGACAACCTGAGGGTAAATAAAATTTATTAAGGGAGAGACAACCTGTGGGTGAATTTAATTTATTAAGGAAGAGACAGTCTGTGGGTAGAGACGGCAAAAAAAAGTTTGTTGTTTCGTGCTTAATTTCATTTTTAAATCCATTAAATTAAGTGGTGGTGCGTGCGGAAAAAATTTTGGATCGATTTTTAACCTTTCATGTCACGCAATAAAGGTGCGCTTTACATTAACATCACTTTTAAAAAATATATTCACAATCGGTGCGCATTATATTAAACTCGTTTTATTAGACATAACTAGAATGTTGTATTTTCGATTTGTTTTGCTCGTATAGTATGGTCAACATTCATATAGATAGACTATGTCTCGGTGGCGGATTAAGACTGCACGGGGCCCTGGGCTTAAACAAATGGGGGCCCTACCCAACCAGCGTCCCTTAAAATAAAATGATTTTTAACAGCTAATATAAGACTGTAACTAAATATTAATAATGGGGGGGGGGGGGATAAAAACGAAGAAATAACTGTTTGAAGTATTCGCAAAATGCTACAATTGAGTGTGAAAAGAAACATTTTACATTCCACTGCTGTGAATCGAACCCGACACCGCTTGCATCACGAGTCTATACTCTCTACACACGGCCAGCGGAGTTTGTCTAAACTAAGAAAAAAAAATGTAAACTATATTTTATACTTTGTTCTCTAAGTGAGCCAATTAAATATTTTTTTTCTCGATTATTAATGTTTCGATTAATCATGTTTTATTGTCATATAATCCCTCGCTGTACTACCTTGTCATGTTTTATTGCCATATAACCCTCACTGTGCTACCTTGTAATGCTTTATTGCCATATAATCCCTCGCTGTGCTACCTTGTCATGTTTTATTGCCATATAATCCCTCGCTGTGCTACCTTGTCATGTTTTATTGCCATATAATCCCTCGCTGTGCTACCTTGTCATGTGTTATTGCCATATAATCCCTCGCTGTGCTACCTTGTCATGTTTTATTGCCACACTAACAATGCAAGCCATTAATAGTTCTGTACTTACCTTGCAAGATCCAGAGAAACCCAAAGCAGAAGAGGCCGTGATTCATTGCGATATGTTGTTGGTGAACAGTCAGATAATGAGAACTAAGAACCACCAGTGTCTTAGATAATCTCTTGTGTAGCTCTAAAATACATTTTATGTTCATTTTATAGCTTTTCTGATTTAAAAAAAAATCATAATTGCTCAATCAATGAAATGACGTCAGACAGCCATCTGCCAGATTGGTTGTCAAAACGCACACCGAAGATGGTCTAATTACTCCCTTTGTCTCCCAAGCGTCCCCAAACACATCTCTGTAGCTATTCCAGCATATCAGACAACATTTTAACCGTTAAAAATCTACTCAATTGTCTGGGATCGCCTTACTTGCCGAATATCATTTAATACGCCGTATATACGTTTAGCGTCAAAGGCTTGAAAGATGTAGTTAAAATAATTATGATATCAGTTAACAAACAGGAAAATTTAGTAAGCATTTGATTTAAAACTATCCTACTGAAAGCAAATCTCAATATAAAAAATATTTGGTGCATGCGAAAATAGCTTAAAACGTATATTTTAACATGAAAAGTAAATGGTCGTCTTATACACACAATAGTCTTGTAGGCCGGAATATATGGTACTTATTATTTTCAATTATATTATTAATTTTCTTATATATAATAATAATATAATCGTAAATAAAAAAGGATCAAGAACTATACAGTCTATATCAGGATACCACAATGACTGCAGAAATTAAAAAGGGCAGGACACCTAAAAAGAATGTAAAATGATAGAGGAGTAAAGAGGGTACACTACCAAAACCCCAGAGGAAAACGGCTCACGGGAAGACCTAAGCTTAGATGGATAGATGATGTAGAGAAAGACCTACAACAACTGGGCATCCGATATTGGAGAAGAAAGACGTTGATAAGGCCTGAGTGGAAGGAGGTCGTGAGGCAGGCCCAAGCCCTACATGGGCTGGAGCGATACATGGATGGTTGGAAGATTATTATTATTATTATTATTTGTTTTAGAACTAATATTGTGATTTGTTTTATTCTCAGAATAATGTGTTCATCTTTTAATTTAATCTTTGAGCCCTTGATATACGTTAAAAACAACTGGCTGTGAGTTCAGAACAGCCAATAAAGTAAATTCTGGGTTTTTGTCACCCTTTAATATTTGTTCTATTCTAGAGATATATAACGATTTCTTCGGGATAAATACTGATTCGGTTTTGTTCACTTATTGTTAAATAACGTTATTCTGAATTTTACAAGGATGAAGGCTAATGTAAATATTTTATTTACGAGATTTTTGTTGTTATATTTCGACAGAACCTACTGTCAAAAACTAGAGGACCATTTTGTTAAACAATCCCTGTTATGAGAATAAAAAGTGATTGCCTGCTTAGCAACAACAAATGTCCAATAGTGAACTAGATTTCAATCTCGCTGTTATTATTTAGAGTCAACGTTCTAGAGTTCCTTCACCTATGAATATTACAAAAAAAAAAAAAAAAAACAACAACAACATAAAAATATAAAAATTAAAAATAAAGCTTTCGCTGTTGAATTGAAGGGAAAAAACTGCATCGGTTTCATTGTAGGTGAAAAGGCGTAGCTCACTCAGAACAATGCAAAGCAATTCAAAACATGATGTAAATTTATTTATCAATGGTAGGGAAATTTCCTAGTTAATATTTTAACCGCATAGATTTTTAGATAATGTACTTATCGGTCATCTTTTAGTTATTTTACTTCTGTCATAGTCATGTTTAACACAGAGTAAGCTTATTACAATCTGTTGATTTGAACTTTTAATATATCATTTTACATAGACGGATCTCGATAAAGTTTTGAAAAGAAATAAAATACACACCAACGAATTTCTTCTTCTATTTACAAATCGACTTCATTGTTTTTTATTCTAAACCTCCTTAATGTATCTCTATTTCTCATATCTGATATTATTTAAAAGCCACATTTTATATCATTAAAATACATAAAATACACAAATCTTTTTTTTTTAAATAATCAAAAAGATACACAAACATTCAGATCTTTTATGTTTTAAACAAATGTCATCGTTAAGAAAAGGAAGCACACAATTTAGTGATGTATTTCATTTTAGAACTTGGGTATTTTCTGGTAAAAATAATGACATTTAGTCAAGTTTGTATACAAAAAGTATTTTTGTTAAGATATTTATCAAAAATTGACATAAATTATGTATCCAATTCATTCTTGATCTATAACATTTATATCCTCATTTATATTAGTTGTGGGTACGAGATTATGAACAGTTTTCAACGCCTTACTTGTTACTACCGTTGTTAAACAAAGGAAGACTTTGACATCGTCTTTGTGGGGCCCACTTACTTAAGAAAAAAACAACAACTAGAAAGTAAAAAAGAGCAGCAAGATTCATTACTGGTAAAAATACACAAACAACAAGAGTAACACAATTTGTTACATCACTAAACATAGGGGAAAAAACAAGAGGGTAGAATGAATTGGTAGAAAAACATATTTGGCATTAAATGCTGATTTTGAAACGGACATCACAACAATATCTAATACAATTCTCGGCTAGACAGTGACGTATAAACTTTTATCCTGCTATGTGTAAGAACAATATTGATTCTACATACAAATCTTTTTTCACGCCTTTTTTTTTTTTTTTGTGTGTGAAATGAGTTGGCTATTTTAAAACATACAATAAGAGGGAAACAAACACTAAAGCCATTGAAACATTTAATAGAACTACAAATGCAAGACTAGATACAAAACGCGGAAAAGGGTAGGACGCCGCAATATATGTATAGAAGGAGCATCTGTAATATGCATAAAATACTAGATAAGTAAGCAATTGGGAGGCAAGTTAATTATTGATAAATAAACCATTGGGAGGCAAGTTAACTATTGATAAATAAGCCATTGGGAGCCAGGTTAACTATTGATAAATAAACCATTGGGAGGCATGTTAACTATAGATAATTAAACCATTGGGAGGCATGTTAACTATTGATAAATAAAACATTGGGAGGCAAGTTAACTATTGATAAATAAACCATTGGGAGGCAAGTTAACTATTGATAAATAAACCATTGGGAGGCAAGTTAACTATTGATAAGTAAACCATTGGGAGGCAAGTTAACTATTGATAAATAAACCATTCTGAGGCATGTTAACTATTGATAAATAAACCATTGGGAGGCAAGTTAACTATTGATAAATAAACCATTGGGAGGCAAGTTAACTATTGTTAAATAAACCATTGTGAGGCATGTTAACTATAGATAAATAAACCATTGGGAGGCAAGTTAACTATTGATAAATAAAACATTGGGAGGCATGTTAATTGATAAATAAACCATTGGGAGGCAAGTTAACTATTGATAAATAAAACATAGGGAGGCAAGTTAACTATTGATAAATAAAACAATGGGAGGCAAGTTAACTGTTGATAAATAAAACATTGGGAGGCAAGTTAACTATTGATAAATGAACCATTGGGAGGCAAGTTAACTATTGATAAATAAACCATTCTGAGGCATGTTAACTATTGATAAATAAACCATTGGGAGGCAAGTTAACTATTGATAAATAAACCATTGGGAGGCAAGTTAACTATTGATAAATAAACCATTATGAGGCAAGTTAACTATTGATAAATAAACCATTGGGAGCCAAGTTAACTATTGATAAATAAACCAAAACTACCGTGGTCCAAATGGAGTATAAATACTTTCACATGATGTTATCTTAAACTCCAGCCCCCCCCCCCAATCACACACACACTTTTTGGACACGCCGCTGCTTCCCCTGAACAGCCTTCCGTCAGACATGTCCTCTAGCTATGGCCCAGACATGCGAAAGGACAACAGGACACTTTATGCTCTGCAATTTTATGGCGCCAGATGTCTGCTGCTAAAGGTCAAAGACTAGACATGCAGTCTAAGGACAAAACAATCATTTTTATAAAACATTTTGGCAATAGCTTAAGTCCCCCTGTCACCAGATGCGTTACAAATGTTGATGTAACTCAGTGTGGTAGCTCATGGTATCACCCCCACCTAACGACTTACCCCTTAGACCTTCCCCGAGTCTGCCACTGGCAGATAACGGGAACATACAGAAATTTATCATTTATTGTCAGCCCTTTTGATGTTGCCACCCGGTGCGGTCCACAAACCCCCGCACCCCCTAGTGACGCCTCTAACCTTAAATATCCTGATATCATCTTTTGGTGACACGTGTATCTAGAATTTTATCATATGCCAGCTTGGATGTTGAAAATGTGTGTGCGTCATTTGTTGATATTTGGCCACAATTCGGTTAACTATAGCATCTACTGTGTGCGTCATTTGTTGATATTTGGCCACAATTTGAGTAACTATAGCATCTACTGTGTGCGTCATTTGTTGATATTGGCCACAATTTGAGTAACTTTAGCATCTACTGTGTGCGTCATTTGTTGATATTTGGCTACAATTTGAGTAACTATAGCATCAAATGTGTGCGTCA
>MUZC01001927.1:0-28660 GCA_002072015.1 Radix auricularia | reverse complement strand
TGTGCTACTTTAATGCAATAAAAACAAAATACATTTAATTTTTAATAAGTTACCTTAAAATGTATTTTCTAAAACTGAAACATTAATGTAAATTACTACTTGCAAGTTAAACACAATATTTGAAGCATGATGTCATGTAGGTATTGTTAGCGCATCATTTTGAGCATGTCGAAATTCCACGCAAAAACTGTCGTGGTGATATTAATAGTACATATTATTGTGTGCAGTTATCTTATCATAGCGCCAACTTTTTTTTTTTTTTTTTTTTTTTTTTTTTTANACGCATACCGCTTAATTTTTCAAACAAATCGATTCCTTTTTTTGGAGCGATTTTTAATGTCTGAACGGGTTTGCGTTAGATATAACATCCACAATGTAATCAGACAGATGTTGCGTGAATCCGTTTATTAAGATTAGAAATTAAGAGTATTTTTGTTTTACCTTGGTTTCCCCCCTTCACAAGAAAAAGGGTGGTTGTCGGAAATTGCTCTATTTTTCAAACAAATGCCCACAGATGCCGCCCTTTAGATGAGTGCCGCCCGGGGCGGACCGCCCCCTCCGCCCCCCCCCCCTAGCTACGCCACTGCCAATGGTTGTTTAAACTCAGGTCTTTTGACGATATTTGAAACTTAAGATCTTTTGTGTCACAAGTAAAGGAATATATCGTACATATAAAATTTGTACTCAAGTATGTATGTACGTAGACGAGTGGCTGTTGTAAAGCACATATTTTAGATAAAACACAATGATGTGTAGACCACACAGGTTAATAACTATAGCTGCCAATGTTTATTTAACGTAAGCTTCTTCCAAATTTTGGTTCAAATATACATGAACAATAGAATAGTTAACAAAGTGATGGAGACACAGAGGTAGGTAAATGTATGATAGAAGAATTTATTTAGCTAAATAGATATTTTTACTTCTTAATATCATATTTAAATTTATTCATATTAATCACACAAATATACGATATCTTGTAGTAAAATCGATTTTAACCAAATAAATGTAAAGTATTTAGCAGATTAATAAGTTTTAATACAAGGAAACTCTTAGTACTATAAGGTTATTAAATTGAAACTTGTGTAATTTCTTTCAAATTATTAGCTTTAAAACGATATTAGCTATATCTTAGTACAGATATAGGTAATGCAAGAAAATTATAATTATAAAAAGTCTGCTTATAAGATGTAACAGTTTACATTTTTCATGATTTCATCTTTTGTTTTCATGTTACAGTACGTATTAGAATGGCTATTGGCTATTCCGCTATCTTATATCTCTCAATCGTCCTTTGTCCTGGATGCAATAATCATGACACGTGTAATTTAGACAGAATGAGATCTGTACCAAACACTGATGGACTAGTCCAAACAGTGATGGACTAGTCCAAATGTTGCTTTCTTGCTTATAAGGGTGAATATATACTTTGAAAAAATTACCCTTAATCTTATCTGTTTTTAACAAAAAAATTCTTTTAAATTATAAATTATTACGTTTATGAAAAAGTTGTTTTGTTGAAAATTTGCATTAACCCATTAAGTCTTCACTTATAATGACATCAATATCTGTTATTTCTTTTATACACTTTCTCCTCTTTCCTGTAACATGTGTTCTTGCTTGTTGATTTTCCTTATTCTTTTTATTTGCTACACAATTATTTTATGATAAGTACAGGGTCTGGAAACCACGGCTGGCGTGACAGGTGTGACTCTATTGATGGCCGCATCTGGCTGTTAAACTAATGACATAAGGTTTATGGGTGTTTTAACAATGTGATACTAAGATTCTTTAACTTTGTCTATTCACCCAAGATATTCACGTCTCATATCACAATATTTCCCCAGCATGTAACACAACTATAACCACCAGCTCTGGGTATATAGTGAGTCCTTGCTACCCCCAAAAGTATGCAGCTAATCTCACATGTACTTGGTACATTCAAGTGTCGCCAGCCTCCAACATCACTGTGATGTAGGCGTCATTCACTCAGCAATTTGTTTAATCTCTCAAAATTTACTCTTTAAATAATTTTAAAAAAAATAGATGAATTATAAAGCATCAACTTCAATCTTAATTGTATTCAATTGCATTCAATGCTAATTGTATGTGCAAGAAATATATTTTAATTGTAAAAGTTTATATGTGTTATATATTTATGGTGATTATTAATTATAATGAAATTAGATACCAGGTATTTCAAATCTTTTATTACTTTCCAGCTTTCTTTTTGGATATATCTTAAACTTATTTACAATTATCTCAATAATGGCTAAACATTATTATAAGTCTTTTATGATAACAAAAATAATTCAAACAATTTAAAGTAAGTTTGATTTCAAGCTCTTTTAGTTTAAATATATATTAAACTTATTTACAATTAATTCTATAATAGGTAAATATAATTTTACGGTGTATTATATAATAATAATAATAAAGCTTCATCCAACCAATGAAGTTAAACTAAGTTTGATTTCAAGCAATTTTCTTTGCCAAACTGCGAAGATAAAAAAAATTGAATGATTTCAGCTTTTCTGATCTGGACTTGGAAATTGTGGGCCCATCATGTGCCTATGACTCTCTGACAGTGTACAGTGGAAGTTCTGCTAGTGGGACACAACTGGATAAATTTTGTGGAGTTGTCTTACCCCAAAATGTGACAGCCTCCACTCGGACTGGCAAAAACATCGTCTTCAAGACTGATGGCACTTTCTTTGGAAGGGGATTCAAGGCCCAATTTAATGTTCAATAGAAGTAAAAAGTATGCAGAGAAAAGCATGCTGTTATTAAAGAAGAAAAAAAAAGGATGGGTAATTTTTAAACTCCTCATACTTTCTATTTTCTCGACACACTTATTGTGATTTTTATGGAGAAGTTGTTTTTTTTATTTATCGCTATGCAAATTTAAAATAATTTTAATCGATAACCATTTTTTTATACCGATCTATCCAGAGATTAATCGTTAATTTCCACAGCCCTAATATATATATATAAATTATTTTTTTTTTACCTGTTGGATTTTAAGTGTCATTACAATTGGAAGAATATATTAGGAAACAAAATGGTTTATGGGACCATGTTTATTTGGAAAATATGGGAAACGTGATAAATGCTGAGAAATAAAAACTTATTATGATTCCAATTTTATTGACGTAAATTGTTCACCTGTAACTGACTCATTTCTATTACATTAGTATAGACGGTCATGCGCTAATTAACCTAGGAAAATAAATAATTATCTAGAGAAATGATAAATGATGTTGCCAATTCTAATGACATTCCACCGTCTAACATAGCCACATAACAGTCACAAGATAAGTTTTGAAATCAATGCAACCTGCAACATGTCCAGGCTGAGATTGAAACTTATTATTCAGTTGCATATGTGAACAATGTATCCCTAACCGTATCTAAACATTTTATACAGGAGAATTTTGTATCTTATTATCCAGACCCATATTCTACCCTCCTGGTGGCTCTAAGAGTCGGTCAAGACAATGCTCATCTCTTGGCCTGGTCAAAGAGCTGACAGAAGGTCAAAAGTCACAGGACAAGTCCATTGTTTCAGTCATCTGCCAAACATAAGTCAAAAAAATATTTGGTATACATGTAATTAAGCCAATGAAAAATTACGTCATCTACCTACAGTAGTGTAAACCTCACCACCCCCACCCCAGTTTGAATACAAACATTTTCACGCATGAACACACCTTTATAGTATTAAATACTGATCATAGGTGCAATGGGGCGTATGCTATGAGGCAGTATTACCCAGTGAAGTAAGCTCGTGTTAAGTGTCACATTGTTAAAAAAAAAGGGGGAGCTTTTATGACCCTGACCTTTTCCATGCTCTTTTGACGCTCTTGTTAATATTTCGCTTCCTAGCTAACAAACATGGTGTCACATTTGTGTACATTGTGAATCATTTTTTGTACCCCGCCCATACGATCTCATTGTATAAAAGGATCCCTATCTTGATCAAATCCTATTCATCAAAATAATCCCTTACTTTGAATGGATTAAATACCACAATAATATACCGTTTCATAATAAGACTACATTCTATGTCGAACAAACTTTCCCCGATACCATACAAAACTTCAATGAAATATTATAACCCCACTATAATCTCGTTGCAAAATGCGATATCGTTCGTGTTTGAATCCATTTATCGGTATGACCCTCTTTGCTCACAAAATCTGGTTCCTTGGCGGGGGCCTAATCAGAGGCCTCACTAGGGTTAGTGTCACCCACCGCGGCAGCTCATGGTGTCACCCCAGGCGGTAGCTCATGGTGTCACCCCCACATGATTTAACCCATAGAACTCCTCCAAGTTTTCAAGTGCCTAATAACGGGAATATATAGAATATTACACTCTGGTGTCACCCCCCTGATGGCGTCATCCGGGGCGGCCCGCCCCCACCGCACCCCTAGCGACGCCACTGTGCCTAATCCTTCTAGATTGTTCCATTTTGGATTATTTTCCCCATAATATCCCATTTTTAGCTTCTCTCGCTTTATTTTGTGTGATTACATTCTATGTCATATTATAAGGTTATCTACATAATAGGTTAAAATAATATAGCACATTGAAATCATAATATTAAACATCAAGTTTTTAAGTACTACGTTTTTTCAAGAACCATCCATTTACCCAGTAGTCAAAGCTTGACATGATGAATGAATTTGCAATCTCTGGAAAAGAGTTTTGCTGGCGTACATCTTACCTGGCAGACTGGCTGTTGTGGTGACTTGGTCATCTTCCATTGAGACATTACCCAGATGTGGCGTGCGGTAGTGTTCAGTCTTGTGGCTTATTCTTTTCTCCATCTACACGGGCCAGCTACACAAGCAGAAAAAATTTAAGACTGTGTTATATCTCGCAAATTATCTGTGGAGGACACACAACTCTACAAGAGTTTTCACCCAGATCCTACAAGCTGTTCTGCCTCTGGTGATTAAATCATGGATGACATCAAACAGACTGAAGTTGATCGATGAGACACGGGCATTTTTTAAAAATTCAACGTCAAATCGGAAAGTAGCCATATCATCGATAAATGTTGGAACTTCTGACATTCATTTGTCAAACACCTTCAGAATTCTCGACGTCTCTATGCACAGTAATCTTGACTAGCTTCCATAATGGTTCTGTTGTAAACGCTTGTTGGTTTTTTTCCATTCGTGTCATGGATCAGTTGCGTTCTCGACAGGAACTGCTGTAACAGCTGCTTTAATACAATTGAGACTAGATGTCTGAAAAAAGAGCGGTAGGGATTACCTCAAAACAATTTTTTTGGATTTGGATATTTGCACTAGATCTGATGTAACCTATGGCGGATTAAGGGGGGTGGTGAATGGCCCCCAGTGATTCTTAGGGCCCCAAACTTATTATATTGCATAATAAAGGTGGCTGAACGGTAATGGACCGCGTCCTTTATGTAATTGCAGCCAGGGGCCCGTGCAATCTTGATCCGCCCCTGGATGTAACGGTTTTTGTAAAGAAAGTAAAGAAGATGTCTTTAATAATTTGATCCGTAAATATTTATTTTGTTTGACTTTTTGTTGTTGTTTTTCCAAGTAAGTCCCTTAAACTATACGTGCAAATAAATACTTAACTTACTTTTCGTATTTTTTCCTCAGGGCTTTCGTTCTAGTTTTCAAATAGTGCTCAGTAGTAATGTTCGACCCACTGCTATCCGGCCACATGGGAAAACATTTGTTGCTGACCTTGTTTTAATTTTTTGACAGCTCCTCTGACGGGGTAACCATTTGTACTGTTGACGTCCACATCAAACCTATTAGAAAGGTAAATGTTTAAATTAAATAACACTTCGAAGGCTCGTTAAAAATGAATATGATTGCGTAACTTAATGCATGGCCTACAAGAAAACCTCAACTTTTTTTCCAAGCTGACGTTACACTCTGCTGCTTACCCCACTGTATTCTATGTAAATCTCGAAAAATAAAAAGTCACTATTAGCAAATAAATGTTAATACACACACACACACATATATATATATATGTTATTGATTGGACCTGTGTGAACATGTTTATAATAAGGAACTATAAAATGTAGTGCCAGAGTTTATATGAACTTCCTGTTCTTGTGTTGGGGCCAATGTTCTCATTAAGCTGCGTGCCTG
This sequence comes from Radix auricularia, assembly GCA_002072015.1. Classification (NCBI taxonomy): domain Eukaryota; kingdom Metazoa; phylum Mollusca; class Gastropoda; family Lymnaeidae; genus Radix; species Radix auricularia. The sequence continues at coordinate 22,513 of MUZC01001927.1, read as the reverse complement.
CCTGCATGGCCTTGCAGATATTTGACCGACGCGGCGAAGCAGTACTGATTTACCGCGGAGCAAATTTATTGCACAAAAATAAAAGGATGCTGTGAAAATTGTTCACGAAATTTTTTTCATTTATACGAACCAAAGGCGGCTGGGTAGCGAAGTCAATAGTGCGCTCGCCTCACAACCCGAGGGGCGTGGGATCGAGCCCACGAAAAGCCACTATAAAAATGTTGAGAAATGACTAACACCAAGAAAATCCTCCGCTGGCCTGGAGAGGGATGGGCGCCGGCAGTGTCTCTTAAGCCCGAAAATGTTCTAGTGGGAACATTAGAAGGGACTTTAAAAAAAGAACCAAAGGAACATTGTTGGGGCGAAATCGAAAAGAAGAGAAGATCCAGAGCTAGTCACCTCAAAGTTGTGAGAATTTGGGACGCCGTCTGCCTGTTTTTAAATGTAAACCCTTCGGAATTTGACTGGCCTCGCTAGAGCCATACGTCGTTTTAATGACAGTAATATTGTTGGTATTTATAGATTTTTGTTTAAAATGCACATGTCAATATGTAAAGGAATACTTTGTGAATGTACAGAAAATAAGATAAATATTTGATGCTATTGGCAGCATTAGCTTTTGTGGTATTTTAATTTTGGTTATTGTCGAATTTACAATACGTATTGTAAATATATTTATTGAGGATATTTTGCCAACAATGTTTGACCTTTTGAAAAATAGTTGCTTTCATTACTATCACACACAACCTTTGTGTTGATATGTTAGAAACTCTTCTCTACACTGGTACGTTTCTGATTTGTATTGTTACGTCATTCGACTTAAGAAATCGTTTTTAAAATGTTTAACTGTCCGGGTCATATTTTAACTTACCAGACGAGAACTGTCACTGCCAGCATTCTGTATGGTCACAAATAAGCATTTAATTATATTTTAGGCTATAATTTTTATACTCTTCTGATCTTGTGGTAACGGGTAGCTAGCTCTTTCTAATACCTACTCCCTTATAGCAGCTCATCTCTCGGCTATTTCTTTGTCTGAGGCAAAAAAACATGTTTGTGTCTGAGGCAAACTATAATATCTGTGTCTAAGGCCAGCCACAATGTCTGTGTCTGAGGCCAACCACACTGTTTGTCTCTGAGGCCAACCACACTGTCCGTCTCTGAGGCCAACCACACTGTCCGTCTCTGAGGCCAACCACACTGTCCGTCTCTGAGGCCAACCACACTGTCAGTCTCTGAGGCCAACCACACTGTCCGTCTCTGAGGCCAACCACACTGTCCGTCTCTGAGGCCAAGCACAATGGCTGTGTCTGAGACCAACCACAATGGCTGTGTCTGAGGCCAACCACAATGTCTGTGTCTGAGACCAACCACAATGTCTGTGTCTGAGGCCAACCACATTGTCCGTTTCTGAGGCCAACCACATTGTCTGTTTCTGAGGTCTGAGGCATACCACATACCTTATACATTAAAAATGGTTGTTTGTGTGGTCCAACATTATTTGTGCATGGGGATAGTGTAGGTTCGAAAGTGTTTGGTATTTGAAAGAATTCATGAAGAGGCCTTTTTAGTATGGTCCTGTCTGTGCACATGTGAAAAGATGATGACTTTTATGATGTCTTGCTCTGTGTATAGGTGTATACACAATGAGATTTGTCTTTATAGTAAGCATCTCTATAGGATCTTTGGCCTGTATGCAGTTTCAGGTGTGGAGGACACACGTTCTTCATTAGTCAATAGCAGATCCACTTTAATTTTTTAATATATATTTTTTAAATTTTTATATTTTTTAAAAATATTTTCATATCATTTAATATGCGTAGCAATTTCAAATGTATCGTGGGTCTCGCATATTTTGTTGTTATTTTTTTTTCCATTTTTTTAATGGTAGGGTGCACAAGTACAATAATAACGCCAACCTCATTACTGTGATCAAGAACCTATACGACAGAGCATCCAGCGCAGTTGTGGCGAAATTTGTGAGCCCCATACTATTCGCACGAGAATATTATCAAAACACAAGGGGAGGTACTCGCAGAGTTCAAGGATCAAAAGTCAATAATTAAATATGCAATGAACTGCCCGAAAACGAGGCTATCCACACATGTATAAAATCTCTGCAACAAGAAGATTCTTCGTTTTTCCGCCCGAAGTCACTTGTGTGCTATATCGATTTGAGTGTTCAAGCCACTGAACTAAATCTATAGCCATCCTTTGATGCGAGAAAGCCGGCACAGTTATTCGTAGCCAGAATCTATGTAAGTTGAAACTCTAACTTATTCCCCTGGTATTTGTGAGCGTATTTCACACCGATATTTAAATATTAATCTTCGTGCAATGTCATGTTGAAATTGTAGAGGCATGTTGACCCAATTACGCCAGCGCGGCTGCATGCGACATTGTATTTCTCCTTTCATAACTAAATATGATAACACGCGAACCATCAGATAGATGGATTGAATTGTATTAATATAACCAGTACTATTATTAACTTTAATATAACTATTATTATATTTATTTCATTTACGAGATGGTAATGAATTACTATTTCCGTCATAGGTTATATAACATATTAAATAACCATCAGGCAGATGGTCCGAATTATATTGGTGTAACCAATAATATCATTGTATTTATTCTACCATCCACTCACAGGATAAATTATCATTTCAGTATTATATTATAAAATGTATTAATTAACCATCAGGCAGATGGATGGAATTATATTGGTGTAACCAATAATATCATTGTATTTATTCCACCATCCACTTACACAATGATAATGAAATATTATTTGCAGTTCATGTTATATATAAATATGTATGTATTTAATAACAATATGTTCATGAAAATGTATTTGATCAACATTAGGCCCCTGGCTCTGAAGGCTCGGCTGCCCAAAGGATGGATCAAAACAGACGAGAATAGAAACCACCCTCATATATATACTTTCTATCTCAGTCTGGTTTTTAGGCACCCGCCTGTGCTGCGAGATAACCCGAACTCCAAAAAGCAACCGCCCTAACGAAGTGTCAACATACCTGGATCAGGAGCTGGACTCACCGCTATCCACGCGACTTGCATCCGACCCCCAACCCACAACTGGACCAGGAGCTGGACTCCCCGCTATCCACGCGACTTGTATCCAACCCCTACCTCACCCTGCACCGATCGACAGGACTAGAGGAGGACAACTCATCATTACCAGCTTACTCCAAGCGTAACGCTGAAGCCAACCGCACTGGTTGTTGCCTACACCTTAAAGTTATAGAAGCCGGTTATTCACACAATCCGTGATCACCAAAGTCACCTGGAACCATGGGTGAAGCAGCCAACAAGAAGCCAACCGCACTGGTTGATGCCTACACATAACCTGTGTAGAAGCCGGTTATTCACACAATCCGTGATCACCAAAGTCACCTGAAGCAGCCCATAGGACAGAATTGCAGAACCAACCGTTCAAGGAGCGGGGCAGTCCTTCCTAAAAATTTAAGTATTTACCATATAATTATTATATTGATTGGCTTAAGCCTAGTGATGAATTTTGGCCATAACGGAACTTGTTTCCGCTCAATGTAATTATTGTAAAATAAATTATTGTTACAATTTCACCAACTTGTTTGTTGATCATCGTATTGTGAGAGATCACTAAAGTATGCTCGCGTAGGCGGGGAGAGAATAAATTGAATAATATACCCCTAGACAACTTGTCAACCAATATTCACATCTTTCTCACCACAGCAGTACTCTACAACAGCAAGCTGGGAGATTGGTTCAAGACCACTGTTGTTGTCAGACAAGGGTGTTTACTCTCCCTCATCCTCTTCAATCTCTTCCTAGAAAGAATTATGACTGATGTGCTCGAAAACCATGTCGGAACGGTCAGCATCGGAGGAAGGATTATAACTAACTTACGCTTCGCCGATGACATAGACGGCCTAGCTGGCAGCGAGGACGAACTAAAAGAATTCCTTGCAAAGCTAGAGAAGACGTCGAAGGCCTATGGCATGGAAATTAATGCAGAAAAGACCAAGGTCATGGCAAACAAGAATTCCACAAGTGAAATACGGATAAACGGTCAAAAACTCGAGGAGGTCCCTACCTTCAAATATCTAGGTGCTGTAATATCCGATGAAGGCTCAAAGCCAGAAATTCTTGCCAGAACGGCCCAAACAACTGCAGCACTAAGCAAACTGAAAAACATCTGGCAAAGCAAGAAGCTCTCCCTGAGATCAAAGATTCGACTAATGCGCTCTCTGGCGATGTCAGTCTTCCTTTATGGTTGTGAGGCCTGGACGCTCACCGCAGACCTCCAAAATAGAATTAGTGCGCTTGAGATGAGATGTTTTCGAAAGGTATTAAACATCTCCTACACGGCGCACATCACGAACGAAGCGGTCCGCGACAAAATAAGTGCTGTCATTGGCCCTTACGAGGACCTTCTCACCTCAATTAAAAAGAGGAAACTACGACGGTACGGACACGTGTCAAGATCTGGAGGTCTCTCAAAGACGATATTGCAAGGCACAGTCCAGGGAAGAAGGAAAAGAGGCAGACCAACGAAGAGTTGGGAGGACAACATCAAAGAGTGGACCGGCCTTTCATTTAACGATTCCCAGAAGGCAGCTCAGAACCGTGACACTTGGCATGAGTTAGTGCGCAGCTCAAAATGGTGCCCCCATAACTTACCTTCGGGTTAAGGAATAGTTGCAGTGGAAGTATAGTTACCTCTGTTGATCTGAGTCTTGGTGTCAGGGCGGATAGAGTGTAAATCTGATTGGCTGTGACATCAACTAAAATGTGCTCTGTTGGTTTTTTTTATACTTTAATAGTGTCTTAGTATTTCTTGCATTCCCATTCTCTTGTGACGTCCCTGAATTCATAGACATTTTTTTTGACTTATTATATTGAAGATAATTTACTTTAAGGAATTTTGTTACAGAATCAATTTTTGCTCTAATTATTCATTAAATTATTTCCCCTTATTTTTAGTTGTTTCCCTTTATTTTTTAAAACCGTTATTTTACCCTCTCCCCCCTCCCCACCAGCGCACCTTCATGCGTTTGATTTTAAAAGCCATTTCATTTAAAGTAGTAAGTACACTGTAGTGTGCAATATTTAAGGGAAATTTGGGGCAGTATATATATTTATGGCTTGTTCACTGAAGTAATTTTTAAGTACATTTCACCATATATCTTTTTTAACTATAAAAGTAGCGTGTGTGAACCGTATCATCGCTTATATAGTTACCAATAAATACATTTTTATTGAATGCATTGATACTTGCATATTAGGGTGATAACTATTTTAATTTTTTTTCTTAATGAATATGAAACCCCTTACATTCGAGGAACAATTGTATGCAGATAACAGTAGGAACATTATTTTTTTTTTAATTGAAAAAAGTTCCCCCACCTCTTCATTTTCTTTTGGTCACTCAGCGCTGTTTGACTGTTTGACTAGCGGTAATGCCCGCGGTGAAGCGCGCCTTGATAGCGCTCTTTTTTGTAATGAAATCATAGAATGTAGAAACTCTTCATTTAGTGAGAGAAGCTTTAGGTAACTTTCGGAAGGGGCGGTATTAGCTTTTGCTAGTGTTATTCCTCAATTCACGAAGTGTGGTCGTTTTTACAAGTTTATTTGTCTTTTTAATAAATTAAGATGTGACTTCGTTATAGTTTTTTTTGGTTTTTTTTGTTTTTTTGTTTTTTTGTTTTTTTTTTGTTTTGTAAAAATAATCAAAATAAACTACAGATAAAAATAGTAATAAACTCTATATGATCTTTTGGATACGTAAAAATAAAATTATTATCCTTAAAGATAAAGTCAGGATGATATACTGGAATACTTTACAACATGATGAAATATTTTTGATGACTATCCTGTTTTCAGAGAAAGATTGCAAGTCTTACCGAGAGGAAATAAAGTGCAATATATTTAAAAACTTTTTAACCATAATAAAATGTCATATAAAAATTAAAGCTAGTGTAAAATCAAACAGGAGTATTTACAGGAAGAATCTACCCACATCTTCTAAACAGAAAATGAATCCAACGATTCCATTTGTGATAAGCTAAACAATCTCACACGTATGCCGACAAACAGTCAAATTCTTGGAAACTTCACTTTTCTATTTAAAAGAAAGGAACGTGACTGGATCAAATAAAAATTATGATTACGAATACATGTATAGAATTGCTCTGGAGGGAAATTTTAGACTTTACACTATTATCCAGCGCACTCATCAGAAGGAAACTCAATAGGCTGACTGATCTATATGACAAAAACAAAAAGAAACCGTCTCATAAATTCACTGCAAAATTTCTCATTTATTTAATGTCACCATCGTTAATGGAGAATAGAAAGGGCATAGAGGCTAAAGAACTATATCAGAGGCAGGTTACGTTTAGAAGAAAGGTTGTTTATTCAATAGTCAAACGAGCCCCTTTTGGCATCCATCTACCCAAAAAAANGTGTCACCATCGTTAATGGAGAATAGAAAAGCACAGAGGATAAAGAACTCTACCAGAGGCAGGTTACGAGAAGAGGAAAGGCTGTTTATTCAATAGTCAAACAAGCCCCTTTGGCATCCATCTACCCAAAAAATGAATCCAACTATCAAAAACTCAAGCTCAAGCCAGCTCTTCTCAATCACAACCCACACAAACACATAAAACTGTCTCAGAATCTTCGGATTAGTAACCTCTGCTTTCTTAGCCGAGTTGCCAACGTCATCTTCCAATTCATCGTAACCTGAACGCTAACCGAAATACCAAAAAGCAAGATTAACAAACTGCGAGTTTACTAGTACAGAAAAACAACATTTCTACACAGAAGCACATGACGTTCTTGCAACCATTGCTGAACAGGGTCATGATGTGCTGGTTCCAAGTCAGGCGGGTGTATGGAAACGAGTAATCTCTGAAGGACAGAAAATGAAAATAAAAATTGCTCAAAAACATCAAAGCAAAGATCCCTATTGTCTCCAGATTGATGGTAAAAGATTGCAAGGAACTACATAAGCTAATTGATGAAAATGATGTTTGGGAAAATATTTGCATGACAATCTGCGACACGACCGCAGTAAATACTGGTCTTTTCCATGGGATTGTAAAGCTTAAACAGGATGATGTCATCACTATGTACTTGACCTCCTTCTGAAGCATATTATGAATTTTCTTATTCAAGAGCCAACAAGCAAACCAGGACTTAACAATTCATTCATTTAAAAATTAACATAAACATATGTCACTCTTCATATGCCTCTTTGCGACAGATGATGTTAACACAGGCGAGAACCCTGTATGACAAGAATATTTTAAGTTCTTATATAAAGTTTGTCAGGCTTATCGTCATTACAAAACAACTTCAAGTTGGCCTAGAATCAGCTGGAAGAAACTCCCAAATTTACACGAGGGAAGATAGAACTCACATGCAATATATGCTGTTATAGCATTTTTTCTTATACCAGAGTGGCGCAGTTTCCTTGCTCTAGCATGCGACTTCATCTGCTACGAATGGACAATTGCTTGGTTCCATTCGCAACGCTACAATAACGCGTACTTCAGTGTTTTAAACACACATTGTTCAGTCAAAGAAACATTTATTGACATTCCCAGATCAAACCAAAATGCTGAACGTTCTGTAAAACTGACGGAGGAACTTCATGCGAACTCGCGAAAAGCTGAATTTTTAAAATCTGAAGTTCATAGGAAAAAATGTGTTTTAAACATTTCTTATACATTTTGTACTACTCTATATCTCATTGGTTAATAAATGTTGCTTAGTTATTAGTTTTAATCGTTCTACTTATGCTTTTAAAAATGTTCTTTTTTGGAAAAAAAATGTCTTTTTATAATAATTTTTTTTTTTTTTCACTTTTATTTTCTAAAAGGTGGGGGAACTTTTTGAAACATAATCAAAAACGCAATTGATATTCTTAAATTACACATAAAGTTTCCTCGATTGCAAGTGGTTTCATTAAAAAAAAAATTTTGTTATCACCCTATTGCATATATTTTACTAATTTTATGTAAAGCGCTGTGAGCCCAATTCCTTACTGGGGGAACGGGGCTTTATAAACTATCAATTAATTATTATTATCTACTGAATTAATACAACAGCCCATGATATAATTCTACACATGTGTTCCAACAAAACGTGGAGGAAATATGCTCCACATTTTATAATACTCAACGCACAAACATAGTCATGCAATGGTCCAATGCATATTGGAACTGTTCCAGGCACACTTTGTAACTTATTTTCGAGGCTGTCATTGTAACGTAGTATAGAGTCCCTAGTGTAAAATAGTATCGCGACACATACTCTACTGTGGAGTTTTGATGGTTGTAAGAGTTGTTCAGTACAAAGCTCACCTCTGCAGTCCTGAGTTAAAACTGAAGAGCATGTCCATTTTAATTTCAAAGCCGTCAGTGCCTTTGACACATCAAGCAATTATTATCTAACTTTTTCTTAAATATTCCTTTAAAAAGTAAATTTAAACGAATAATTTATTTTAAACATTACAAATTTTCATTTTTCGAAATATCGTTTGTTTGGGTTCCAAATAATTAATAGCATCAAGCTTTGAGGACTCATATACACTTCTTTGTATGTGAAAATATACCATGGGCAGGTCAACCGGGCATTACAGAAACTGAGTCAGTTAAGTCTTTCAAAGCTATCCCTACCCCCCCCCCCCAAACTGTAACGTCAGATTGTCTAGAGGTTTGTATACCCTCAATAAAATCATTGATAAAGAAAAATCAAGCATCACTGACTTTTTAAATAACACGAATTTTATATTTGATCACTCATTTTTGTTTGATTAATTTCAAAATTTATTTTGAAACGCAAATCTAAATGATTCTCTCATGCCAATAACATCAATAACAGCAGTGATGCTGCGAAGAACTACTTATATTCTAATATGGAGTGCCCAGCATTCTAAAAGTGACTTTTTTGGGGGAGGGGGGGGGGTTACCCAACAAGGTTGGTAAGATATTCAACCTTGTTAAATTTACTTGATCATTTTTAGAGCAGTAGTTGAATAAATGACCTAATCCTTCGATATTTAACGGTTTAAGTTTCACGGTCTAAGTCCATCGCGACATATTCAAAAATATTCATTAAAAAAAAAAAACTAACAAATTATATACAGTCATATCAGCAGCGGTGTTGTGAAAGCAGCATTGTTCTGTTGTGATGCGCGTGCTTTTCTATATCTCATCACTCTCCGTTGACAAATGTGACTCAAAAACATATCTTCGTGTTGTCTTCGAAATTATCTTTTCATTAAGCCTTTACAATGCAAGACCCGTGCCCCTGCCAAAGATTCCTGAAGAGAGCCGAAGAGAAAGATGATGACCATCAGAGTCAAAGTCAAACTATAGATACAAGTTACAATAGGACAGAAGTTAAGGCACTTCCCAAACTTACTTAACTGCCTCAGTAACCCCATCGTCATCCTAACATACATCAAACTGCACATGTCTGTCATCGTCGTCGTTAATCGAGTCAAGCCTCATGATATAAATATCATTGGTGAGTGTAGAACAGCATTTCGTATTGTATGAAACAGAGAGAGGGAGAGAGAGAGAGAGGTAGAGAGAGGGGGGAGAGAGGGGGAGAGATAGAAAGGGAGAGAGGGGGAGAGAGAGGAAGAGATAGAGATAGTGGAAGAAAGAGGTGAGAGAGAGAAAGGGAGAGCGAGGGAGAGGGAGAGAGAGATAGAGAGAGAGAAAGGGAGAGAGCGGGAGAGAGAGGGAGAGGAGAGAGGGAGGGAGAGAGAGAGGGAGAGAAAATGCATAATATAAAATATTTTAAACATTGTAAACACACATTTTCAGGAATTCTTAAGTGTTTGAGACTTCCACTTAGCGGATTTTTAATCTATCTCTCCCCATGGACCGCGATAAAAGGATCGCTGTGTGACTGGAAGCCGAAGTGGGTATGGTTACACATTTTTTGATGGGACGCCATTTTCTGCGGAGCTGCCAAATCATTCATGACATCACCCCTTCCCCTTCCCCCCACCCCCAAACGGGTTGGATATGACCTTAGCTACTTTACTGGGCCTTCCCTAGGTTGACCTCGATCTGACGTCACAGCAAAACAGAACACAACTGTAAAGCTTTTTTTTTTTTTAAACTGAAACAAAACAACAACAAAGAAAACGTCGCCAAAAAAGGAAGCATGGGTAAAAACCAGTGACGCTTTGAATCACGAGACGCATTGTATCCGTTAATGGCTATTGGCAAGGCGCCGAGATATACGAAACGTTAGGAGACACTGAGATCTTGAATGTAAAATTGGCGTTACATTATGTCTGCAGCTTGATTGCGAAACACAAATAGCATGCCTGTGTGTGTGTGTGTGTGTGTGTGTGTGTGTGTGTGTGTTTGTGTGTGTGTGTGTGTTTTTATATATACTTTGATTTTTTGTACAGCGCTGTACAAAAAAATAGTGAATCACATATAATCATCAATGCATTCAATGTAAAACATTCATATCTTAACCATAATAAATAATGAAATGAAGGTGCACATAAGCTACGTTTATCATTTAAAGAAATATTATTTTGTTATATGATTTATTCTGACTTTAAAGTTTGTAGAGATGTGCTTTGGTGTAATCTTGAAGGACTTATATGTGTGTACCTACATGCACGCACGAGCACACACCCACACACAATGTTTTGAAATCGGTGTATGTGATATGCTATAAAATATTACCTGAACAGATTATATAAAAATATTAGCCTTGTTATCAAAAATAATGATGTTTGAATTTACGCACTTCGCTCAGTGGCGTGGCGAAGGGGGGCAATGGGGCATGTGCCCCGGGCGGCACTTGGCTAGGGGCACAAATTCCTGGTCCTTAATTAGTTTCTAGTAAGATTAATTTTACAAGAAATTGAAATCAATAGAAAAGTTTTTTCTGCTAAAACTTCAATTTCCTTATTGGTTATATATTTTTTCCTAATACCAATACTACTGCACTGAAAAACCAGAGGGGTTTTAGTCGTATGATAAATTAACACTGATGTGGTGGTAACTTTGTTGACAGACGAAAGTTTTGAAAACGCAAAAATTACAGTTTCGTATCAATTTCAATCATGAGCCAATCGAATGCTCTTAGTTGCACATTGTAGGAGAGGGTGACAAAATTTCTCGTTGTTAATGGCTTCTAAAGTTGAAAAATGTTAAAGATTATTAAAAGAAAAGCCAAGATAAAAATTAAAAGAAATGAAGAAACTACATTAAAGTACGTAAATTGTTTTCTAATGTCAAAATATCAAACTCAATTTCTAGTCTTTTGATACTAAAGTTACAAAGCGGAAAAACAATCGAGTCTGAAGCAGGGCCGGTTTCGGGCCACTGCCACTTAAGCAGCAGCAGTGGGTCTCGCTCTTTTTTAGGCCCCACCATTTTCACGTTATGATCTGTTAGCAAGTGATGCAGCGGTCACAGGCCACGGCTATAGGGGTTCCACGCATTACCCCAGCCGCCTAACTATTGTCTAGTTAGGTACCCATTCGGAGCTGGGTGACTCGGGGACTCCTCAGGCCGCGAGAACAAATCCTCACCTTCGTGTGGATTCGAACCCGTGACCATCGGTATGACAGTCGAGAGCGCTACCTCTCGACCACCACGTAATGATAGTGTTAAATAATTTTTACAGACGCCCAACTTGTGTTACTCATTCTTCATGGCTACTAAAATAGTTCAAGAGAGATACAAATACATTAAATCTAAATGGTGAAATCTGGCTCAAACATTTCATTTAAACATAATCTTTGTAAAAACATGGTGCTCCAACTGAAACGAGCTCTCCATTTAGTTCACTTGAACGTCGTTACGCAGTCTTGTCACGAGTTAAAAATACAAATACCACTTGATTTATTTAAATTTATTAAGTTATTTATAATATAGGCTCAAAGTTACCCTGCCTAAAATAATATAATGTATTCAAAGATTACAAATGTCTTAAGTAATGTAAGGTGTTAAAGTAGCTTATTTAAAATTCAGTTTACTTTCATTGACTTTTTGGATATCCCCGCAGCTAAGTTTTTATTTTTAATATTTGTGTTATTTGTGTATTGTATGTCCTTTGAAAAAGGCTCTTTGCCGAAACGTTCGCTTTTTTTTTGTTACGTCCTGTCAGGCTAACCCTTACCTTGTTTACGTGTCGTTGAAAAAGGCTCTTTGCCGAAACGTTCGCTTTTTTTTGTTACGTCCTGTCAGGCTAACCCTTACCTTGTTTACGTGTCGTTGAAAAAGGCTCTTTGCCGAAACGTTCGCTTTTTTTTTTGTTACGTCCTGTCAGGCTAACCCTTACCTTGTTTACGTGTCGTTGAAAAAGGCTCTTTGCCGAAACGTTCGCTTTTTTGTTACGTCCTGTCAGGCTAACCCTTACCTTGTTTACGTCTTTTCCAGTTGCTGTGTTTATTTTATCCTTTCTATTTTGTCCACATTTAATATTTGATCTTATATGTTACAGGTTACATTTCTCTCGTTCACTTGAGAGCTTAAATAAAACCCAATAATTGGCGAAAATGGGTGCAAGACAGAAGTTTGTTTGTTTGTTTGTTTGTTTGTTTTTTTTTTGTTTTTTTTTGAAGGCATGCTTAAATACAATTAAATTAAACTCATAAAATAAAAAAAAACGTTTAAAACATTGACCGTTACGCTGCGATACAAAGGTTGGGCACCACTGCAGTAGTGCATGGTGTCTTCCCTTGTCGACTTACCCCATATAGCTCCTCCAGATCTGCTAGTGCCAAACAACGGGGACATAAATAATTTTACACTTAGATGTTACCCATTTGTGATGGTGTCACACGGTGCGGTCCGCACCCGCACACACCTCGTGACGCCTCAGTAAAACAGTTTGTAACCTTTTCGGCTTTTTATATCATTTTTAGCAATCGAAAAACTATTTTTTGTAAACAAAAAACTTTGCATCTCATAAAATTAAGTTTTGAAAAAAGAAATTGAAAGTATAATCTGAGGCCCGTTCAAAAGTGATGACACTTTCCGCCCATTGTTCCATGTAAGGACATGGCATATATTTATATTAGTGTTATCGTACCAAGAGTTTTCCCCTGGGATAGGTTTGTTCACAATCTATTTATAGATGAATGCGTATGTGATAGTTGTGTTTTTTTTTCTGTCTCATTGTTGAAGCTAGAATTTACTCTGACCCTTAAATGCTATTGTCCCCTAAATAAGGTTCACGTAATGTGTGTCAAGAAAATTTTAATTATGAACATCTTGATTTCATGCTCTTATGCTATTAGTTGGGGTTTTTTTTTCGTAATGTAAGTAACAACACAAAAATTACGGATTGGCAACTGAGCCATGTTACAAAGTAGCAATCCCTTATTGCCGTTAATCAAGTTAATAGGTTTCTCAAAAAGGAAAGAGGCCGTTAAAAAAAAACTTAGTGCATTGAAACCAAAATCAAGAAAACTAAGTTGTTGTTTTTTTTTAAATATATTTTTAGATACTAATATTATCTTTTGTTTGCCTCTGTTAACTATATAAATTAACTTATCACGTGATTAGTATCTTTTATAACTCTAAAATATCCCCAGACGAAATCAAAACATGGCGCGCCAATCAATAATAAGTTCAGCCTATCAAATTGTAGAGAAACTTCCTGGTGCGCGCTCTACTACCTTCATCAAATTTACATGCTATTGTTCTTGGGTGTTTTGTTTTGTTTTTTCAGTAGCAAAGGACTAATACATTAAAACATACATTAATCAAATTAAACCTTCCTGGTTCTAATTTTGAATTTAAAAACAAAACAGTATTTAATGTCAATGGTCTGATTGTAAACAATGCCAGTTAATTTGCCTTAGATACAAATCTGGTATATAAGTCTCTTGGTTTATTATGTTTCATTCCCCAGCTGATTTTCAATTAATTTTTTGTTGTTGCTTTTTTCATCATTCGACATTGTTTGGCTATATTTACAGTTCAATTTGATTTTTTTAAATAAATAAATATGCTTGTTTTTCGCAGGTTATGATCTACGGTACTTGAATATTTTGTAAAATCTTTTTTTAAAATAGTTTTTGTTTAAAAGTTTGGAGTTTTTAAAAAGCGAATGAAATTAGTTTGTCTTCTAATACTTATTCATAAATTGTTTTAATTTCACAGTTTATATATATTTATTGAAGCTTTTTCAAAGCTCATGTGATGATTAATTAAAATTAGTAGTTCAAATATTAGTCATAAAAATGAACCCATTTAGAGGTTAAATAATCGCTCTGTTTTAACAGATAATCTAATCACCAACAACCAAAAATGAAATTGACACCTGCAGCAGTGTTCGTACTTTTCACCTTTAGGGTTGTTCTGACTCAAAGCATCACATCGTTTACAGGTAAAACATTTTAGGAATCGATCCGATTCGATTTCTTGATAAAATTATTAATTAACAAAAGATGCCTTTACCTAGTGTACTTTATTTTATTTTATTTTTTTAAAGTATTTTAAAGAATTTACAAGACTTGATGAAGCACATAATATAACGTTGATGCACAGTCTGTAAATGTAAGGTTGATATAGGTGTCATTACTTATATGTTTAATTTAATGTAAGTAAAACTCTTATCCGGATGGCAGATACAGTTACGAGACTATGGTTGTAATATTATATGTAGTTCAATATTGTTTGCAAATTATTTTTTTTAATCTATTGCGGAATAATGAAGGTCGTTTGCTATTTTCTTATGTTTAGTATGGCCCAACGGTGGCCAAAACGTGGCTCCTGAGCCATACGCGGCTCTTCTGTGTTCACATTGCGGCTCGAGTACAATTGATAAAATGTGTTGTACAAGGATTACTGGAATATTTCCAAGCCATGTTTAATAAACCAATGCGCTTCAATGCGGCTCTCAACAATTTTTTTTTAATGTTTTGAATAGGCTCTCAGTTTCCACAGATCCATACAAATGGCTTGTAGGCTTGTCTATTAAACCATTAACACCGGCGTATTAGTCATATCGCTACCGTCACCGCATTTTATTATTGAGCAGTAATACCATTTTAAAAAAAAATTTAATGTATATTTTCTTATCCTAAGAGCGGGTTGAAGAAATATTCCTTGCGTCGGTAATTTTATTTGAGTAATAAATAAAGTTTAAGGGTGTTTTTTTTAATCCACTAAACATTCCACCACATTGCAGATTGTGGCGGACTTTTGACAGAAGATGGCACGGGTAATAATATCCCAACCATTTCGTCACCATACTACCCCTCTAACTATCCGAACAACGCAGACTGCACCTGGCTGATCGAGACTGCCGCCAAGACAATCATTGATTTAAGGTAAGCTTCAATGCACTATTCTCCAGTTTGGCGGGTAGAACTTATAATCATATTTTTTACAGCGCTCCTTCTATACCGAGTATTGTTCTGTCCTTGGCTTATCACTGGTTTAGGTGTTTTATTTAAATTTCATAAGAATTTTAATGTAATTAGAACACTAGATATCATAGCATGATGAGGATACGCCATCCACGCTCATATCCGTGCGGGTAGAACGTGGATTTGTATTTGTTGTTCTTGCATACCAAATACGAAAAGTGTGAGGTTAATGTCTAGTTTACCACGTCTACATACTCTTAAAAAACATCATAAATCTCAATATGAATCAACAGTAAATACTCTGATATGACTTTCTGTTACAAGATGGGCATGCCGTAAGAATGCAGTTGATGCAGTTCTTGGTTCATTTTTTGCGGCGCCACTGAAATTCTCCTGGCCCCCCACGCAGACAAAGCGAAATCCGCCACTGGTTGTAATTTCATTCAAGGACCGGCTAACAGCAATCGGTCACTATTAGGTTACTTGTATAAATGGAAGTGTGGTGTAAGGCTGGTTCAAAACCTTGAACGGAAAAAATGAGAGGGAGGGGGCATTATCGCTTCTCAATACATTTAAATTTATGATCATATTTAAATAAAATTTTAGTGCGTTGGGTCGCGTATTTTTCTTTAATTAAGTTCATTGGCATTGTTATCAGAACAATATACATCCAATACGGAATTTTAAGTTTTTGCATTATAAACGTTCACATATTATAGAATAGTTCCTTTATTTCATTGATTTTTAAAAAATAAAAAGCTCCACTTTCTTCAATTTTTTATTTCTTAGGAGCTAAATAACGATGAGGGCTTTAACGCCCTTAACAAACTGCCGGCTGGGGAATTTGTCCCCCCTTGCGTCCCCTCGCTACCCCATTGCCCTCTATGTAGTGTTCATATGTCATGAGATTCACATAATTTACTATTCACAACTTACATGACAAGATTTTTACTGTTGGACTTGGATGGCTATGGAAACGATTGCCCTGATAGTGTAACGATATTTGACGGCCCAAGTACCGGCGACAAAGTGTTGGCCACAGTGTGCAGACATATGACAGATGCCGCGTTAGAAGGTCTCATCATCAGGTCGACCGGCAACAAGATGCTTGTTAAATTTACATCCAAGAGTTTGGGCACAGGTCAAGGTTTTCTCTTCAAATTCTGGAGTCATGGTGAGAATATTTTGTTCAACGAATTTTTTTACAGTTGGTTTTTAATTTATTTTAAAACGTAAGAAGACTATTAGTTAAAAATATTTTAAAATCGTAAAGCTGAAAAGGATTTTTAACGCTTCTGGTAGCATTGAGATATTCGCTTCAAGAGCCTGTATTTTTATAAAATTAATATTTTAGATAATAGCTTATCTTATATGTTACAGACGCTCCTTTTATACAGGAGATTTTTGCATGCTACATTTATCTATGGTTTGTGTTTATACCTGCATTCCTAATAGAGTTTTAAATGATGATAAAGTATATCAGTCATACAATTTAGGACTTGTTTCCGTACTTACATTGAATACATATATATAAAGCCACTCTGTTCAACACTTTGTAGAATTCAGTATTTGGCAAGTTCGAGGTCCCTAAAGATTATTTTTATACGCCAAAGATCGTTGTGTATAAAATATTTTGAATAAAAAACAATCAATAGATCCAGTCTACACTCCTATTGAAATAGATAACAATAATTTTTCTGAATTAATGCGCTATTTTTTTCAATTCATTTCACTAAATATGCCGAACTAAAAATTGCATGTAGATCTATATATAAATATCATTCACAGTTTGCGCACCGTTGAAATATGGTCTGGTACATTGTGATAAAGATTGCACAACATCTCCCCAAAACACGCTGTCTTGTGATAACGTCTATGGGAAATATATCTGCAAGCCGGGCTGGAAAGGAGAAAACTGCGCGGTAGACGTTAACGAGTGTACAGACTTACCGTACGAGAGGTGTCCCAGCTACCAGACGTGTGTCAACACTCCAGGGAGCTTCACTTGTCAATGTTTTCAAGGCTTGACAAAAAATCCACAAGGACGGTGTGTAGGTGAGTTATTGGAAAAATAGTAAGTTACTATTCTAAAAGTAAAAGGCCTTTCATTTAATCCATCCAAAAGTTTGTGAGCAAAATATGTTGAGAAGAACCAAATTCAGTTTACGTTCTTTTAAAGAATTAATACAAAGGTAAATTAAAGGAAAAATATTTCACTAAAAAAATCACAATTTTCCTCTTGTAAAAGATTATAGATTCATTTATTGCCTGTTAAAAACTGACGAACCCCTAAGCCTAAATGTTAAGAAACTAAATGTTTAGAAAATATGATGAATATACTTTAAATGTTAAATAAATATGAGTTTCTTTTAAATTAACCAGATTGTGGATCGCACACAAAATAAACAGAAAACTCATCTGTACGAAAAAAAATTCATCATCATCATCATCGCCTGTACTCCCATCTGGCACACGGGCCACAAACAAAGGCTCTCCAGGCATCCCGGTCCTGCGACAATCTCTCTAACTGACCCCATGAGCCGTGCCCACTCTTTTTTGGTGTATGTCCCAAATTCCCTTCTCCAGATCGTCTTCGGTCGACCTCTTTTTCTCTTGCCTTGAGAGTTCTAAGTGAGGGCTTGCCTGGCAATGTTGGATGTATAGGCTTTCTGAGAGAGTGGCCAATCCATCTTTATTCGCGCTAGCATATTAGCTCTTGTGTGCGCTGCCAGAGGTCTTCGTTGGTGATGACGTTGGGCCAGCGGATTAAGAGGATTGTTCTGAGACATAAATGTTTGAAGTTTTTCTTTTCTTCGTTTTTAACCGGGTGCTGTTGTTTGCCATGTTTCTGCTCCATATATCAAATCAGAATTCAAAGTGGTTTTGTAATATCTTGACCTTTTCTAGAGGGTCAAGTTGTTACAACTCCAGGCTTTATTTTAGCTGTTTCAATGCCTTTCTGGCTTGCCAATTCTCACTCTCATGTCGGGGTCTGTCCCGCCTTGTTTGTCTATGATCCTACCGAGGTATGTAAAGCTATCCACCTCCTCAAGATGCGTTCCTTCCAGTGTTATTGTGGTGTTGTTTAATGTATTTATTTTAAGGACTTTGCTTTTCCCCGTATGGTTGTTCGGGCCAACACAAGCATAGAATCGATGTACATAGTTAGTTTTCTCTATCATCTGTTGGTGAGTGTGTGATGTTAGACCCAGGTCATCCACAAAGAGCCATACAATCAATTTTACCTTTTTCCATAGTGTCTACTGGAACCATTTCTCTTCTGCTCTGTAGACATTTTCATTATTCAAACAATGGTTATCATGAATATGAAAGGTCTGTGCCCCAAAAGCCGCTGTTGACCATGGTCAATTCTACTTGTAAGTCCTTCGTTAGTAGCCTTAATTATGCCTTCCAATATTTGTGGTATCCAGTAATGTCTTATCAACTTCCAAAGAGTTTGCCTCTCAACACTTTCGAAAGTCTTCTCATAGTCCATAATGTTGATGTATATGTTCCAATATAATTCTCAGTGTCACAATCTAGTCAGTGCATGATATATGTATCTTCTAAAGTACAGATACAAAAAAAATTCTCCTCTTCACAATGAAGGACAGCCGTTGGTAAACGATCATAAATACAACTGAGTCATTTTTACAATCTCTCAGATATTCTTACAATTAAGAAACATAATTAAAAGCAACGACAGCCTCTTTTCTGTGTTCATGCGGCTTCACGCGCCTCTTTCTCTCTCGTCGTCTGTTTTTTGAGTTGCGTCACCAATCACAGGTTGAAGTTCTGTGCTGTCCAAACAAATGTTATTATCAACTCTTTCTTTTTCTTCGTTCTCAATATTGAATATTGAGTTTTGCGTGCCACGAGTTTTGCGCCAGTTGGACCGTGGTCTCCGACTTCAGCCTGCTGTATTTTCTGGATTTGCTTCCATAGCCTTTGATCAGCCAAGACCATCTGCAAGGCAGCAGTTGTTTTCTTTTGGCAAGTGATGCAGCGCTCACATGCCACGGCTAAGGGTTCCACGCATTACCCCACCACTTTTCACCCATTTGGAGCTGGGTGGGACTCGGGGACGCCCTAGGCCCCAGGAACGGATCCCTGACTTCCCATGGATTCGAACTCGTGACCATCGGCCCCCATGTTACTGTCTAACACAAACCGTGCTCCTTGACTTATTGCTATCCTATCGATGGTACAATTATAATGTTTTCCGGTCTTAAACATGAAAAGCCTAAGGGCAAAGGCCGAGGTTCTAGAACGAAGAGACAATGAACGATAAGTAAGGTCCTACCTTAGGGTTTATAAAAAAAGAAACGTTTACAAATTTAATAAAGATATAGAGATAAAAGCTGCCTCTTCTTGGTGAGACCTATTTTAGAATATGCATCTTCTGTATGGGATACATCCACCACAGAAAACATTGATTAACTAGAACCAATTCAGAAAAGATCTGTCTGATTCAATACGGGATAATATTCAAAAATGACAAGAATAACACCATTCGTTAAATCATTAAACATTGAAACACTAGAGGATAGAAGAACCAAAAGATAAATTAGTAATTATACATAAAGCAATTAATTCTAATTTAGAAATACAACACAAAGATAACTTAATACAACCCTCAGATAGACATAAAGATAAAAACACATTTCTTATCCCGTATGCAAGAACAAATACATAAAATTTTGAGTTCTTCCCGTCCGGAGTTCGAGTGTGGATGGATTGCCTGAAGAAATCAGGAAGGTCAACACTTTGTTACGTCATAAATTTGGGAGCCATGGAATTAACGCGATATAACCAATTTTTTGAAATAATGAATAACAACTTAATGGAATCTCTATATATGTGTTATAAAAATTTAATTCATCGAAATTTATCAATTACATTTTTCTCGATTAATTGAACAATATTTTTAATCAGTACGAGCTCTAATGTAAATATAACTATTAAAATAACATAAAACACGAGTCCTCAAGATTAAACTATTCAAATAGATGTTTATGTAAATCTTTAATTGCAACATACCCCCCCCCCCCAATTATTTATCCCGAATCGGCAAATTAATGTTTAATGTTAACTTTCAATAAATTTAAAATTAAAATGTTGCTTGTTTTTTCAAGCATTGCCACTCAAAATGATGATCTATTGACAGACAATGAGATCTCGTATGTACTTGTCCAGAAAATGCCTATCAGGTCTCCTTTCTATTGATTGATTTACAGTTGCGGCGAATAGAGCATGTGTAGGAGATCTCAGTGCAGTCACCGTTGTGTCAGATTACCTGGTGCGACTGCCGATCGATGCTACTGCCCAGACAACACACGACTTGTTGGTAATAACTTATGTAGAGGTGAGAAGCAAGCTTTATAATGTTGTCTAAAATGAACTAAGTATACCATATTCAAAGTCTGTGAAAACTTTGGAGGGTTAGGAAAAAAAAAAGAAAAAGAAAGAGAAGAAATGACGAATGCACTTAATTTTCTAAATGGTTTACTTCCATTAAGCATTCAGCACCATAATCACATGTCGAACTAATAACAAAAAACTTGAATTTTCAGCATGTTTATGTCTTTTTCATGTAATTACACACTGTTAACAAAATTATCAGTTAATTTTTTTTTTAATAGAAATTTTGTTATGTTTTACGTAATTCATTTGTAAAAATTAAATTTTCATAGCATCCTTTAAAATGTATTAGTCGATTTAAGGAGCCGTCCATAAAATACATCATGCTATTTTTGACCATTTTTAACTCCCTTCTCCCCCCTGTCACAAATTTCGGACCTCCCCCCCCCCTCCAAAGTACGTCACACTTTCGTACAAAAATATATTTTTATTAACGAAATAATTAAAATGTAACAACACCGTGCCGTCACACATGGGCCATCCATAAATGACGTCACGCACTAGGGAGGGGAGGGGGTCACACTTTTGTGACGATGTGTGACGAGGGGGATGAACGGGGTTTAAGAAATGTGACGTCACATCATAAGAGTAATTTTAAGTAAAAACCTCCACTGAAATATTTGGTGGCTGACAGTTAAGTTTTTATAACTTTTTTTATTTTACTTTTTAAAACCATCAATGCATCTCAAAGTTCTGACGGTAGGCCATCAGACTCTTCACGCGTGTTACGATATTACAATGGAGACTTACTAATTAAAAAATACTTAAATGACAAAATAAGTGATTTAAAACATACTTATTTTAAATTGGAAAAAAGGTTGTTGTTTTTTGTTGTTGTTGTTGTTGTTGTTTTTGTTTGTGCGTGTGTGTGATGTATTTTTGGAGGGAGGCTACCTTTTTATGACGACGCGGGAGGGAGTGAAAAATCAGCAAAAATTGCGGAACGTCATTTACGGACGGCCCCCTGTCACAATCTGTCACACTTTCTTACACCCCCTCTCCCCATCTGGAGCGTGATGTACTTTATGGATTGCTCCTCATGTACTAGCTTTGTACTGCTTATGTTAATCATACGCTTTATAGTTCTCATTAAAGGGTTCAGCAATGGCATTAAATATAATTATTATACCAGGGATGGGCAAACTAAGACTAAAGGCCCGAGGGCCGTGTGGCGAATTCCTTAACTATGTTTGTAGCCAGAATATAATTAAACATATTTAATTATGCTTAAAATTATGTACCACATTTAAGTCATTATCACACCATAACATCCGACCATAACAGGCCGCATGCGGCCTGTCAGAGTACCGGTATATTGTGCGGCCCGTAGGCATGTATATGTTGCTATCTTATGTCGAGAATACTTCATGCTGAATTGCTGCCGAGTATATTATTCTTTAAATCTTTAAGGGCCGTCCATAAAGTACGTCACATTATTTTTGCCCCCCTCCCCCTGTCACAAAGTGTCACAAATCTTGGTACCCCCCAACCCAAAATACGTCACACTTTCGAATTTAAAAAAAAAAAACACCATTGTAAAATATTTAATTTAATACTTAAGATACACTTGACTATTAAACTGATTTAAAATATAAAATTTCCACTTACAAGTCAGGATGTACAACATTCATAAATTTTGAAATCCGGCCAAAGCAGAGTTAGATTTGTTAAAAGGGCCATATTTCAGATATGCCGGAGCCATTATGAATA
>MUZC01001926.1:4485-27333 GCA_002072015.1 Radix auricularia | reverse complement strand
TATGGACCCGCGTTTGTAAGCACTAAACAGCTTAGTGGGGATCAATGTTTTCTTTAATGTTTGCCGGTTGTTGTGCTAAATAATAATAAAAAACTTGTGTGCAGCAGCAAAGTTTAACAGTTTACCATTTTCAGTGTGCAAATTTTTGGCATCTCCCCAAAAATACATGCATCAATTTATCCGATATACTTTATATGAGAAAAAAATTGTTTAAATCAAAATAATATAGTAGATTATAATTAAACAAACAAGAATTGTAAATGTATACTTCTGTTCCGCTGAACAGAAATATACATTTATATGTTCATAAAGTAACCAAATGCCGACATACCCATATGCCGCTAATTTATTCTGGGACACACTGGTGTCTGTCAACAAAATACATATTTTATAGACTTTGTCAAGGTTGATCTGATGTCCATCATTCTGACAAGATTTAATCCTCATAAGCAACTCTAAATGTAACTCTTACAACATATTTCTAGATTATACTTTTCTAGATATCATTAGGCTAAATCCACGTTCGCAATGCGCGCTCGATGCTAGAAATACAGCACAAATATCAAACAGGGTGGCAATGTCGCTGAATCATTCTTCATTCATGAAAAACTGAATCACCTCGTCGAAAGTCTTAATCAACCCACATTATATTTTGTTCTTCGAGCACTAATCTTAAATTACGATAGTGATACAAAGATTTCTCCACAATGTCTTCATAGCTTTTAAGAATACTTTGTATTTATAAACATGGCACACAGTTATGTATGTTCAAAATTAAAATTTGACATGTCGACTAACGCTTACAACTCAAATATTCACTTAAGTATCAAGTCGCTTTCAAGAAATCGAGAGTCCACTTGCCAACTCAGACATTCAAAAGATTTGAGAACTGTATTTGTGTTTTCAGCCTGAATACATTTTAGCAATCTATGCAGACCAATGAACATTTTCTCCAAGGGGATGTCCTCTTAGGCTATTGATAATTCCTTTTAAAAACTGGTGTGCCTTCCTAGTCATTAGATTTTTCGTTTGTAACAGCTTGCTTAATTTGGCAGGATCTACAAATACTTCATGAAGGACACCAAGGAACAGTCCGAAACTGTGGGTCTCAGTCTCTGAGATCCTTTAAACTATGTTTATTGACTTGGTCATAATACAAACGTGCCTGCTCTTCACAGTATTCAGTCAGTGCTTGTATGTCATTTCACTACAATGCTTGTGAAGCAAAGTGTCGTGAAAGCAATCTGATTTTCAGTGTCATCTAAAAAAAAATCAGTTCTAGGTGTCCAGAAAAAACTGAATTGTTATTTTAAAACATTCCTTTCACCACATTGTCACCCCCCCCCCACACACACACACACCTTTCCCGTTGTTTTGATTAAAATATCACACCGACTTGTTCGTGACATCAAAATCTTTTTTGTAAGTTGTCGGCGGCGAGTGATATCAAAATCTTTGTTCTGCTCCAAAGCTAGTAACCAATGTCAAATATTTTTTATTATTTTAAAGGGAGTGTTTGATATTTTTCTTGTATTATCGTTAGACGATTTAATTGAATGATATTGCTAAAGTCTGTTTGCAGTGTGTGAGAGATGGAAGATAGATTCTGGACATTTATACTTGCTTTCTTAATTGAATTTTAACAAAGGCTGCGACTGAGTTCAAGGTAGAATAAGAAATAAAGTCGCTATTAACTTTCATGACAAGGCGCAGAAATTCTAATATTTTACCTACTGAAATTTTCTGCGGGGTAACTAAAAACATAAAAGGTACAATGATGGGGATGGGACCTACAAACCAGACTACCTATATATAAACATGAATATCTATGCTTGCACGCCTTTAACAAATATTTGTTGTTGTTGTTGTTTTTTTAAATAATACCCCTCAAAGACATTAAATTCATATTTTTCCTCTAAAAATAACAACACAGAAAACACTTTTTAAAAAAAAATAATAGAAAAATCGTATTACGCCACCACCCATCTCTTGTGGAGGTAAGAGGGGGTGGGATTCGTCCACGTTGTCAACACTTCAAAGCTCAGTTTGCTTGGTAGCTTTAAAAACATAACACGCCGCCAACGTTTTTGAAGATCTCTCTGGTGCGGCTGTGTCTTTTTCCCCGTAATTTGTTTTATTTAGTTTGTGTTTGGGGACTGTTTTATTATTTCAAGTTAACTGATTTTTAAAATAAAAATGTTTCGCTTTTAATGTAATTTCATTGTATTCCTTTCTAGATGAAGAAAATGTGTCTTCTTTTTTTGTTTCTGACATAAAATCAACAGTAAAATTTTAGGCTTTGGTGTCACCCCCCTAATGGTGTCACCCGGGGCGGCCCGCCCCCCCCGCCCCCATATCGGGCCACTGGCTATGGGTGGGGGAGGGGCTGACAAAATTCGAAAATCCCCCGGACCCCACAAGGCGGTGGGCCCCAAATTTGTGTCTGAATTTCGTTATATTCAATATTACGTTACCGCCATGTATGTGATGCCCCGGCCCCCAAACCCCTACAAATTCCAAGCTACGCCACTGTTTGGTAGTTATATATAATATGAAAGATATAATATATGATTTTCGTACACCAGCTTTCAATTTAGAGTATTCAAAATAGCTCACATGAAATAGTCAAGCTAGAAATATTTTACCTCAAGCGTTTAAAAAAAAGGGAATTAATGAATTCAAAATAAGTTGATTTATTCAAGCTGATTGAGATATTTAGGATAAAAGTTGCGCTGCCTAAAATACTATCGTTAATTCGAATAATGCTGTTACAACTATCATAAGTAATGCAAGGTGTTAAAGTAGCTTCTGTATAGTTATGTTAATAAAAAAATTAATTACGATCAATAATGACCACACCGAGATAGACTAAACTTAAGACTATTTTGGCTATTGAGCATAGCAGGGCTGACTAGACTGATATTTGAAAGGTTGTGCCATGAGAAAGAAATGAAAGCTTTTCTTTTTATTTCTCACATAAAAAGTATAGTTTTCGTATTACGAATTTCTAAAAATGAAAAAATAAATAAATAAAAATAAATAAATAAATAAAAACACTACTTTTTTCTTTACGGCATTAACATATTTTTTGTGGGGATGGGGGCGGCAAATAGGTTTTGCCCGGGCGGCAAATACCAACGCTACGAAGCTGTATGGAACAAGGGACCTTTGCTTTATTTATTGCTGTTTGGACAAGGGATCTTTGCTTTATTTATTGCTGCTGGTACCAGTGACCTTTGCTTTATTTATTGCTGTTTGGACAAGGGATCTTTGCTTTATTTATTTATTGATGCTGGGACCAGTGACCTTTGCTTTCGGAGTCAGGGGATTGATGTTTCTTTAAGATGTAGGATTAAAAAGATTGAATGAATGAATTATCAATGGAGGGGGAACAGAAAAGTTAATTCTGACTTCAAAGTGACGTAGGAGCACGACTTATTGTTTCAGTTTATTAAATTTTCATTATTTTGTCAATAAAAAATTATTTCTGTTCGAAAGTGTGGCGTACTTTAGCGGGGGGGGGGTGTGTCCAAGATTTGTGACAGGGGAGAGGGATATAAAAATGATCAAAAGTAGCCTTACGTGCTTTGCGGACGGCCCCATATAAGATATAGTGTTGGATGGACCATGTTGCCTTTTAAAAAAAATCACTTTCAATTCGTATCATATCTGTTACAGACACTTATTCTATAGAGAAGATAGTTGCGTCCAACGTATATCCGTATTTTATGTCTAGTCTTGCATTTTGTTAAAGTGCTAAATGTTGATAGAGTGTTGGTCTCCCTGGTTCCCTCAGGCAACCCATTCCATGTCCGAATTTCGGACGGAAGAACGAGGATTTTTTAATTGCGTTTGTTCTTGCATACGGAATAAGAAACGTGTTTTTATCCTTATGTCTGAGGGTTGTAGCAGATTATTTATGTGTTGTATTTCCAAGTTAGAATTATTTGCCTTATGTATTAAAAATACTTTTTTCCTCTATCCTCTAGTGTTTCCCGGTTTAATGATTTAACTAATGGTGTTATTCTTGTCAGTTTTGAATATGAGTTCCATACAGAAGGTGCATATTCTAGTTAGTACAGGTCTCACCGAAACGAGGTAACCTTTTAGTTTTATATCTCTATTACATTTGTAAAAGTTTCTTTTTATAAAGCCTTAGGTTTTGCTTGATTTTTCAATAACTTCATTGACATGGGGATTCCATGATAGTTTCTCATTTATTATTTCTCCGAAGTAAATTGGAGAGATTCTTATTGACACAATATTCACACCTCCCAAAACTTAATGGAGTAATAAAATCAACATTAACATGATTACATGAAATAACAAATCACATTATTAGTACTCGTGGTTTTATTATTTCAACACTTCACACAAAGAAAGGTATCAAGCTAGGAAAAATTTTAAATAATTTTTTAAAAGTTGATTTCATTAAATAATAATTATTATTTATAATGCATGTGAAATGGAATGTGGATATCAATACAACACGGTAAGCCAACAGAGCTCATTATTTAATAATATTATTACAAATTCAATTATGTCGAAATTAATTGGATCTCAGACTGTAATGATCAATAAAATAAATAGTTTAACATTTATCGTTTGTCAGAGCAACATTTGATTTATTAACAAAGATTTGATTAAAGCTATATACTTCAGAGTGTTTAATAGTATTCAGAACTAAACACTTCTTTCTGCATTTATTAGTGTGCTACAATGAATATATGGGTGTATTAAAAAAATATTTGTTTAAAAATAGATTTATAAAGGCATGTTATTATGTTATCTTTGTTCACATAATTATCATACTTGTTTGGAACATGTCATTTGCCTTACTGTCTAAGAGTTTACAAAATATAAATAAACGATATTTAAATCAAATAATTAGAAAGAACACATCTAATAAAAAATGAATGCATCTGTCACAACCTCTAATTTCTTACATTTTAAATTAAGTATAAAAAATAATGATAATATACAGTTAAATGACGCACAAAAATTTAACTTATTTTGCTGATTTCTATGAGCATTGATTCCAATATTTATGACACGCTGAACCTCTTCTACCATCAATTTCTGAGAGGGAGCCCTTATGCCTTACAGGTATGGGTGTTAAGGGGTTTCCTAGTGCACAAAAATCACAGCT
The DNA here is from genome assembly GCA_002072015.1 of Radix auricularia. Classification (NCBI taxonomy): domain Eukaryota; kingdom Metazoa; phylum Mollusca; class Gastropoda; family Lymnaeidae; genus Radix; species Radix auricularia. The sequence goes on along the minus strand of MUZC01001926.1, from coordinate 22,184 downwards.
TTGTAATAAATGCTCTAGTAAAAATGTGATGGAGAAATTTAAAAAAATTTCAAATAAGAAAATAGGAACAAGCTGAAGGATTCAATTATTAATGAGAATATTTCATTTTCTGAATATATCATTTCATAGGTGTATCTCTGATTAACTTACACTTACATTAGTTTAGAATTTCATTGATCCGTTCATTCAAAGCTTTTTAATTGTATATATCAATAATTCAATGTTTGTATTTAATAGAAAAATCACCATTTAAATTTAAAGAAAGAAATTGTAAATACAATAAAGGCAACTTTAAGTTGATATAGTTCATTTACTTTCTATAGAATTGTGTTTCCATTATACAGAGTTTTAATGAATCAGTTCAATCAGTGATTCCATTCATGACTGAGCAATTAATCACATACAAGAAACAAAGCAATAAGAAGTTTAAAAAAAATATTTGATTCTTTTAATTCGTAACTAAATTTGCAAAGGGACCAGACAATTTACATAATTTTTGGGAACAATAATTACTCCAAATGTAGATCTTTGGCAACAAGCTGAGCAGTTGTGTTGTGCATCTCAGGTCGGTGAGCATTGAAGTTAGCTATGGCTATTGGTCTTGCTGTATCCCAGTCACCTAGATCCCTAAATACAAATATAAGTAAAATATTAACTTCTTTTTCTTTAACAAAGGCTAATTTCATTCTAAATGAAATCAAATGCTGAAAGTCATGAGTATTTATACATTTTCTGAGTGACGTAAAAAAAAAAAGACTTTTACAAATTTTTTTTTAAACATGGAGAAATCCAAATACAGTGAGCAAGCTAAGAACTTATCTCTTGATACAATAAATAGTTATTTTAATAACACATTTTAAAGACTTATCTTCCTGTAGGTATGGTCTGTTTGTTATATAAACCACAACCTCAAAATCAGGGGCCGTCCATAAAGTACATCATGCTATTTTCACCATTTTTAATACCCTCCCTTTCCCCTGTCACAAATCTTGGACTACCCCCTTAAGTATGTCACACTTTCAGAAGTAATTTTCTTTTATAAACAAAATAATTAAAATTTAATATAAAACACTATGACGTCACTCATGGCTGGATGCCCCCCTGTCATAAACTGTCACACTTTTTACCCCCCCCCCCCCGGACCGTGACGTACTTTATGGACGGCCCCTAATAGATAGTATGGAAGATACAGTAATCAGATTAAATTTAAAGAAAATTTTAAAGAGCAAGATGTGGCAAAACCTAAAGATGGATGCGCAACAATGAAATTAATGTGTCAGGCAAGAAAACCAAAACATACACAATATTAAAAAATAGTTGGCTGCTCTGCAGTATCTAAAGGAAAGCAAGAGGGGTTAGAGAACAGGTGTATGACAGATGTCAGGTCTCGTTGCCTAGGGTTTTGACCTTGCTCTTCGCTGTCAACTCGTACACATAAACTGACACAAGTCTAAGTTTAACAAAGCAATGTTTATTCCATCGATGAAGTGTCGAGTCCTTGAAGGACCGCGCATATAACAAGTTCATGCAATCCCAGTATACAACTTGTAATATATGTACACAATCTCCTTAACTCTCAGTACATGCACTTAAACTCCACATGTAAGCCTCGGTTCAAACTGACCGACCTGTGCACACTTCAGTCTCCTCTCACTCTGCTCTAACTCCGACTATCCGCTGTCACACCTTGTTATATCCAACTGGTCTCGACTGACCCTTGAATTACCTCTTTCCTGTCCTCTGATCATACGCCCACGTGATCAGAGTTCACAAACAATCATCCCCGTGAACTGGTGTTCACTCAGTCAATTCACATTCACCCACAGTGATTCTCATACCCCTGACAACAGAGGTCAAGTCACATTCACCCACAGTGATTCTCATACCCCTGACAACAGAGGTCAATTCACATTCACCCACAGTGATTCTCATACCCCTCACAACAGACGTCAAGACACATTCACCCACAGTGATTCTCATACCCCTGACAACAGAGGTCAAGTCACATTCACCCACAGTGATTCTCATACCCCTGACAACAGAGGTCAAGTCACATTCACCCACGGTGATTCTCAAACCCCTGACAACAGAGGTCAAGACACATTCACCCACAGTGATTCTCATATCCCTGACAACAGACGTCAAGACACATTCACCCACAGTGATTCTCATACCCTTGACAACAGGCGTCAAGACACATTCACCCACAGTGATTCTCATACCCCTGACAACAGACGTCCAGACAAATTCACCCACAGTGATTCTCATACCCCTGACAATAGACTAACCTGTATAATGGTCTAACAAACTTCATTCTTCCCTGCTCATTCAAAAACTGAATAACAAGTGGAATGGAATCCTCCCATCTTGCTTTGATGCATAGTCTCTGCCACCTGTAGAATGAAGGAAAGTCATCACTGTTATAAATTGAAAAGAAGTCACAGATATTTGAAATTATAAGCTTAAGCATAGACTTTATAATAAAGCTTTAGTAAATTATCCATTGAATAAGGATTTTTTGGGCCAATGATTAAAATGTCTACATCACATCTTATTTGGAATTAGTCAAAGGCAGCAGACATAAATTGTAGGTGGATTATGCACTGTTTCATTGTTAACATTTCAATAATTTAAAATGAAGTCCAAACAAAATCCACTTACTTGAATCTTATTTCAGAGTTTTTGATTTGATTCAAGTTGTAAACTCTCTCCAATTGCTTCACTTTGACTAATGATACGGGTGGCTAGAAGATATTAAAAAATTCTCAAGGTCTGACTTTTAGTTTATTCATGACAAGATTAACACATTTTAAATCACTAAACCTCGAAGCACTGTATGAAGAAAAACAAAAAGCAAAGTCGTAATAATATTTAAGGCATTAAATTATAACTAAGAAATACAGCACAACAATGATATAATACTAAACTCAGATAGACATAGAGATAAAAACAAATTTCTTGTTCCATATTCAAGAACAAAAACATACAAATCCACCTCCCTCTTGTCTGTAATAAGGGGATGGAATCGGTTGCCTTAACATATGAAAACCAACACAGTATTAACATTCAAAACTGTCTTAAATATAAAAATGCAAGACTAGACAAAAACCTGGGGTTATGGTTAATAATAATTAACAGTATTACACAAGAATATTCACTATAAAAGGAGTATTTGTCATTTATAACATAAGATTAAAACCCATAATGATGCAGACCTCAAATTGATTCAATTGCTTTTTTTAAGCCATGGAACTACTTTTATTAGGTTATAAATCAATTTAAGGTTTTTTCAATTTATTTTTTTAAATAATCTATTTTATTTTAGAAGTGCACTAAAAAGAAATAAATATATTTTTTTGTGAAACAATGTAAAGATATATTAAATATATCTATTGGTGGTATAATTTGACACAGATTGAAAATTAGTTAAGAGTTTCCTGAAACTTTCATAAGTCATAAAGATATATAGATCCTTCCTCTTCTGTATATCTCTGTTAAAAATGTGTGCCTATTTTCCTATATTTATTTCTCACTTACTTTTAACCTCTACTTAATTATTTTTTCCATGGTATAGTAGGTAATATATAAAGTAAGCTTTTTAACAGTTAACCGGCTAACCAGTCCTCAGACCAGGACTGGTCATCTTTATTCAGGACCGTAGGACCGTGTAACCCAAAAGAAAACAACAACAACAACAAAAAAAAAAACTAGCGATAACGTAGTGAAAAAAACTAGTGAAAAAAACAACACAAGCGGTAACGCGCCTCGCGCTTCTCCCTCTCGCTTTGTCGCGGTGAGTAAAAGCGATACCATGATCCAGCTGGTTAGTTGTCAAGACTGTACGAGAGCTAACACAGTGCGCGTTTGATGTCAACAACGGTCAAGGCCGAGGCTGTTTCTATTTATATTAATTATAGTCTGTTTCTTAAAAAGACAAAGAAAGCTATAATAAAAGCATATGACCCCGTGACCTATCCGCATTTTCTGATCACCGGTTTATAGTCTGTTTCAGTTCAGGCATTCAAAAACTTATCGGCGCACGCAGCTTAGTGAAGTACATGTACCTATATTACGAGAGGTATTTGAAAGACGTAGCAAAGATACCGGGCGATTAATCGGCCCACAAATTCGAGTTCGGTCTTTTAGTGACAGTTTTCCTGCTAGTCAAAGGCATTTGATTACCACATTAATAGTACGCAGAGTGTAGCTCAAACCCTATTTGAACAGAAAAAAACGGGGAAGGGGAACGTGTGCGTCGCAAAATTTAATTATTCTGGCGAGTTGACAATTGAAAAATAATATGTTTTTTAATAAATTCCATTTTATCATCGTTTACTCCGTAGCTTTATAATTTTATTATATTATTAATTTTAATATGCAAGTTGATCGGCATCGCACACAAGAGAGGTAAACATGACGTCACAACGGACGGGGAGGCGTTGGTCTTTGAAACTAATGAAAAAACCTCGCTAACTTTAACGAACGATTGAACCTGTCCTCTTATTTAGACCGGTGAACTACGAGTCCCCAAAATAAAATATAAAAAAGACCATTAACAATCACTGTTTAGTTAATTTTTTGGATTTAAAAAAATGCTTTGAATTGAGGGAAATGCGGAAAGAGCTGAACGCAAGCGGGGGAAGCGGGTTTTGATGCCATCAGACGATGCCAGGCGACAACATTCTCTTGTTTGTTCTCAAATGGGTCTCAAAACATTAGGAATATAAGGACGAGCGGTTAACCGGTCTTTTTTTGAACGGTTAGTCGGTCCTCAAAAACGAGCGGTCTTAACAACCTTAATATAAAGTAAATTTAATTTCAATACTGGTGTCTACTGATTTTTACTAATAAAGACATTTGCCAAATGGTTTGCATATGTATTTGTCCCTTTAAAAAAGCTAAATATTTATTGTTTTAATCATACAATTTGTTTGTGTTTCTTGTATTTGCCTGAAGTCACATTTTACTTTTTTAATACATGAAAAAAATTTAAGTATTGTTTTAAAAAATATTTCGTCTTTAATCGTTTAGTGTATTTCTCAAATAAAATCTTTGTTGTTGACTTTAGTACAAGTAGTTTAGAACATTGCTATAAAAAAATTTGTCAGTAGTGCGCTCACCTCATTAGCTGAGGGGTGTGGGATCGATCCCACGCAAAGTCACAATTAAAATGTTGATGAATGACTATCGCTATAAAAGTCCTCTGCTGACCTGGAGAGGAGATGGGCACTGCCAAGGTCTATTAAGCCCCGAGAAAGTTCTAATGGAAACATTAGAAACCCTTACGACCACAAGGTTATGGGACACAAAAATTATTTTTTTTTAATTAAATAAATTTGGCACAATTCCTGTTGCAGTAGTAAGTAAAAAAAAATTATTTCTAAAAAAATTGAAATGATAAATTTTCATTAACATTCTACATTCTTGATGGTGAAATAAAAATGGAAAATTATCAAATAAATTCCAAGAATTAATTCTGAAAAGATATGTATCGCCTGAAGATAATTTAAATTGCACCTAGCAAGTTGTAAATGAACTATTCAGTATAAATTAATATTTACAAAATTAATAGTCTATAAAATGCTGCAAACTAATTTCCTATTCCCACTCTACAGAAAGTGATAAATGTACCACAGTAACATAATATCTATGTTTTTACTTATTTAGAAAGTCTTGTTATGAATGCTAATGTTCCCATTAATGACTTGAAGAAATTACAAGTGGCAGGAAATGGCACTGATAAGGGATCCACAATATGAGTACCATTCACCTTGGTGAGACCTATATTAGAATATGCATCCTCTGTATGGGAACCATCCAAAAAAGAAAACATTGATAAACTAGAACAAATTCAAAAAGAGCTGCCAGAGTCATTACTTAAGACTTAAGAACATTCAAAACTGACTAGAATAACAACATTAGTTAAATCATTAAACCTTGAAACACTAGAGGACAGAAGAAACAAGTTATAGTAGTAATTTTACATAAAGCAATTAATTCTAATTTAGAAATACAACACAGAGAAAACGTAATACAACCCTCACATAGAAATAAGGATAATAACACCTTTCTTATTCCATATGCAAAAACAAACACATACAAGTTTTCTTTCTTCCCGTCCGGAATTCTGGCGTGGAATGGTTTGCCTGAAGAAATCAGGAAAGCCAACACTTCATCATCAATTAAAGCACTAATAAGAATGCAGGACTAAACACAAACCATAGATAAGCGTAATATGCAATAATCTTCTGTATAAAAGGAGCGACTGTAACAGATAAGATAAGATAAGATTCCTGCCAAAGTCAATGCATACTTTATAAATGATTAAAACTGAATTCTTTTTTGACTTTGAACAAAATACCTCAGGATTGAAAGACAAGCACTTGATTCATTTGACATACAACCAGAATTTATAGACAAATCAAATTTGGTTTCATTTAGATCAAAAGATTCCTGGCAGACACATGGCTAGTGAGATGATTTTTTTAAAGATTCCCATAGGAAAAGCTCACAAATATTGTGACATAGATTTGAGAGGACACTGGTGTAGGGGCAAATAAAATCTCTTTCTAAAAAGATTATTATTCCATTTAAAATGAGCTTTAATAGTGAATTCAAATAAAAGGTAAGGGTTTTTATTGACATCTATATTAAGATGGTATGTGTGAAAAAATTTGAGCCTATTCACCAGTTGGTTGTGGGTGAAAATTTAAAATCAATCAAGACATACAAAGAAGAGTTGTGAAGTTGAATAAAAATAGATTAAAAATATACCAACATTTGCCAAAAACAGCAGAGAAATGAACTCTTTAACGAGTTCACTTGAAACGTTGTTGATATCCCCTGGTGTGAATCCATCCAACTGCTCATCTGTTGCTTCAATCCATCTTTGGCTTAAAGCTTTGACAGGTTCAGCAAGACTGGTGTCATACCTAGGGACAATGCACACAACATTTAGGTTGATAAAGTATAAAATTAACAGTATTTTTTCAAATAGGCTAGATGTTCAACTCAGAAAAATTAGACATATAATTATGGACTATCAGACTAGCGTTTTAGGTTCCTAAAATAATTTTTGATGATAAAAGTATTTCTATTGTAAAGTCTTATAATACATACTGGGGATTATATGGAGGTATACCCTGACCATACAGCCAAATCTCCCACTCGACGGAGTTTAACTTTCTCTGGTCTTCCTGTAATGATTGATTATTATGGATGAACACATGGTACAAAAGCTTTGATAAAACATTGATGGCATAATGTAAAATATTGATGAGTCAATCCCATTTACATTATCAATTATAAAAGAATAGACTTTAGTAAAGAATAATTTTATATTTTATTAAATTTAATACATTATTAAATTTTAATATGTTAAATAATGTTAAATCTGATGGGTTTTTTTTAAAAACTGATATTATTTCTATTACATACTGTTATTGTATTAAAATTATTTTTCAAAGAAAGTTTTTCTGCCATAACTTTGAACCATATTAGGCAATTTATTCACACTTTAAAAAACAAAGAGACATTATTTAAATTTTACCTCTGAAGAAAAGTATTGGTACAGGAAATCTTTCCAGTCCTTGGTTCCAATTGATTTATATTTGAAATTTTCTATGTAAGCTTTTAGGAATGGTTCAAACATTTCTAGCAATAGAAAATTTAAAAACCAAAGTAGCTTTGACAAAAGGATAAGGAATGCCATTCCCATACAAAATTAATGAACAAATGAGTTTACAAAGCTTCATAATTAAAAATAGAGTAATAAAAGCGCATGGTTTAAATATTTTTAACTCTTAAAGTGGCAAAGTGTTGTAATGCATCTCTTCCCGTTATCCGTAAAAGCGTCGTAATGCATCCCTAGATACCACCCTTGTTAGAAATGTGATCTCGGAAAGTAAAAACTCTTCAATGCTTGAAAAATGATGTATTCGACTTCCAGCAATGGCGGCCGTTGCCTGCGCTAGTATTATCGCTCGATTCGCGATGTTTTTTGGTAGTTTTAGCGGTTTTTTTTCTTTCGAGGATACGTTTTCGTTATACTTTATAACTAGAAATAATATTACTCAACTACAGGTAAATATTGTTTTAAACTCAGTATGGTCTTTTGGATGCATTAAAAAACCATTCTTAGCCTAAAAAATGAAGTCAGTATGACAATAATATTATAAATGGATTTTACGCAAATTTTTTAATTTCATAACCGGTTGATCATAGAAAGGAAATCCTTACGGGACTGAGGCGGAAGTTTATTGAAAACCCTTATGCGACTTTAAGAGTAAAATAATTTAATTTGCATAAAAAAACTTTTAAAATAATATAACTATTAGTTAGGCCAACTAATATCAGAAAAATACTTACTAGGACCTCCAAGTAATGTTTCCAAATGGTAAAGAAGAGAAAACCCTTTTTCATAAGGCACAGTAGAGAAGGCATCGTCAGGATCAACCCCTCTGAGATCTGGGACCAGCCTTGTGTACGGTGCTTGGCCTCTCCGAGTAAGGTCATCTACCTAAAACAATTCACCACCAATTACTACAAAGTCACCCAATTAGTATATAGCATCATCAAATTTTGGGATAAAAGAAACCCCAGTACCTGTACAGGGATGTGTCAGGGAAACATTATAGAGCTATTGGGTTTTCCCTGACATTGCAATGTTTTTACTTGTGTTTGGTGCGGTGAGCACGGTATGAAAGAGGATGACGTAATAGTGTGAACGTGACGTAGGGAGAAGGCAGTTGTTGTGTGCAAGAGATAGGTCGTGTTTGAAAATGGAGGAACTTTCGACATGCTGTTAATAAAGTTATAGATGTTTCAAGAGTGTTAGTGTTATATATTGAGTTGGCCTGTCCGTTTGGTCATAACAAATAACCCAAACAACGACGTAACATTGGGAAATCGTCCAAGATTATCTGTGGACCAAGGCAGCAAAAAAAACCTCATGTATCCGGTTTTCACCAGACGTTCTTCTACTTCCAACAAGGTTAGTAGTGATCTGTAAATCATCGAAACATGGACAGTTATGTACACATCCCGTGTGCAATCTTAGTGATCTGTAAATCATCGCAACGTGGACAGTTATGTACACATCCCGTGTGCAATCTTAGTGATCTGTAAATCATCGCAATGTGGACAGTTATGTACACACCCTGTGTACAATCTTAGTGATCTGTAAATCATCACAACGTGGACAGTTTTGTACACATCCTGTGTGCAATCTTAGTAATCTGTAAATCATCACAACGTGGACAGTTATGTACACATCCCATGTGCAATCTTAGTGATCTGTGAATCATCGCAACGTGGACAGTTATGTACACACCCTGTGTACAATCTTAGTGATCCGTGAGTCATCACAACGTTGGAAAGTTCTGTGACCATAGTATCCATTCATCGAGCTATTGAACTGTGTTGCTTGGCTCCTTGGCTTTGGGTTGGACACTTTCGTTCTAGGTTTTTATGATGGACAATAAATTGGAAGTGTATATGGTTCTTAGTTACGTAAGTAGTTATGTTAGACATTGTAAGAAGTGATTGTAGAATAATAATCTTTTCTGTCTTTCTTTAATACATTTTTTATATAATAGCAATAATAAATAAATAACATTTTTCTAATTTTTGTTTATGTTGTTAGAAATATCATGTATCTTATATCATGTGTAGATTTAACTCTGTGAGTTAAATCTAAAGTGAAGAGGGGGGATATGTCAGGGAAACATTATAGAGTTATTGGGTTTTCCCTGACATTGCAATGTTTTTACTTGTGTTTGGTGCGGTGAGCACGGTATGAAACAGGATGACGTAATAGTGTGAACGTGACGTAGGGAGAAGGCAGTTGTTGTGTGCAAGAGATAGGTCGTGTTTGAAAATGGAGGAACTTTCGACATGCTGTTAATAAAGTTATAGATGTTTCAAGAGTGTAAGTGTTATATATTGAGTTGGCCTGTCCGTTTGGTCATAACAAATAACCCAAACAACGACGTAACAGGATGTAGGAAGTAGTTTACTGTTTTATCACAAAGTGTCTCTTTTAAACAATGTTTAATTCTAGTTGAATAAACCTTTAAATTTATTTATAGAAAAAACAAATTCCAAATTTCAATTTTCATTCCTATCAAATAAAATTAGTAAACTTACTGTATCTTTCAAATTATTCCATCCCTCATGAGCATGTAGCTGAGCAAGTGCTTCTCCATGCATCCTTCCTAAGATTTTTCTTTCCAGAAACATTGTGTGACCCTCATTTAGCCTATTGTGGTGGTCAAGTAATACAAGTTAAAACAGTTAATAGAAGGTTGCAGTGAAAAATGAAATTAAAAAATGCAATTATAACAAAATTCAGGTGTGTGTAACGGATTCATTAAAAAAAAAAAAAAAAATAGCCTGAATTTCTTTTATGTACACCTAAAGAGTCACAGAAAAATACTTTTAAATGTACATTTAAAAAAAAAAAACAACGTACCAACATTTGGCTTCAGTTTTAATAACATTCTAAAGCATAATTTAAGGATCTTTTTTTGCAACACCAAAATTATTATACCAAGATATTTTCAATTAGTTAGTAAAAAATTAAGGACAGATAACTCTTGACATGTCTGCAAGCTTTGAGTAAAATAATTTACCAACCAGAAGTCTTCAAAAGTTCTGTTTGTTACAAGATTTCCAGTCCAGCTGTGAGAAATTTCATGGGCAATAACATCAGCAAGAGATCTGTCACCAGCCTATTAGACAGAGTGTAGAAATAAATTACCTCCCTTGAGCTGAACTATAGGAATTTCAGTTAGGATGTTAATTCAACCAGTAAATTATCAATTGAAATTATAGATAGATAATTCTTTCTTAACACTTAACATGATAATTATTGCTATCACCTATTTGTCTAAATGTGCAGTAAATGTAGCAGAATAACATTATAAGGCCTATTATTTTTCTTAGGGAGTTTAAGATAGATAACAGAAAATAACCTTCCATGAATATCGATAACCCTAGGAAACATGGGATAAAGACTATTACTTTATTTACTAGTTGGAGTTGCCAGAGGGTCTTTCTGTGTAGGGATACATGGAGTTTTCCTTATTAGTCTTTATTTTAGTCAAATATTTAGCAGGAGACAAACTCCAGTAAAAAAGCTTGAAAAGGATTCTAATTGGACTGAAGAAGAAGCAGTGCCTGTGCTTAACAAACACGCGAATAAAATAAAACTCTTCAGACCAATTTTTTTTTTTTATAATAAAATTGAGATACTTTTGCTTTATTAGTCATATTTAATGCATTCTTTGTCATTCATTACTTTTCATGTTTTACTTCACTTATTTCATCTATTTGATATTCTGGCAAATACAGAATAATGCATTTCTCTTAAGATGAAAAAAAAACAACAAACAATTATTTGGAAACATAACCAAAATTAGGATTTTATAAAGGAATTATTTACCAGTAAAGTGGGTGTTACAAATGTCAGGCATGGGTTCTCCATCCCACCAAAGGGAAAAGTAGGAGGCAACACAAGCAGATCATAAATTCCCCACAGGTAAGGTCCAGCAATTTGTTCAGCTGTCTGTAGCATGGTCTCAGTCTGGTGACAAATACTCCAGATGAGAAATGTGGCATACAGACAATGTATGTTAGATTTACTGTAAAAACAAGCATCCCATATGCTTTCACAAAACACTGCGTTCATTTTACTTTTTTACTCCCCACACTAAAAAGCTAAATATTACCATATTTACTGTACTACCTCTGCAAACTCATATGCTGCTTGATCCACCATTTCGTTTTCTGACCACACTCTTGTTCTTGGACCAATCTGCCTGAGTTATTACATATGAAAATACACTAAATAATAATGCTGTAAATATCTCACTCTCTAGATGTAGAAAAAATTCATTATTCATTAAAGGCAAAAAATAAATTTCCCAATTTAATATTCTTTTAAAAAATTTGATTTTTGTGGTTTAAAAAAAGATTATTATTGTTAAAGAAGTAACTTATAACAAAAAAGTGTGAAATCAAAAACCCAAAATGTGAAATAATAGGAAAATAATAAGGTTGTTAAAGATTAATTTAAATTTAGCACTTAGTTTTTTTTTAAATTAATCGTTAATTTCGATAAAAGCCAAAGATTAAAATTTATGTTTTTATAAGTAACATTTTTTAACTCTTAATGTGCCATAAGGTTTTTGGAAAACTTCCGCCTCAGTACCGTAAGAATTTCCCAAATTGCGATCAGCCGGTTATAAAATTTTAAAAATTGCGTTAAATCCATTTTTATTATTATGGTCATACTGACGTCACCTTTTAGAATAAGAATGGTTATTTTATGTATCCGAAAGGCCGTTTTGAGTTTAAAACTATTTTTACCTGTAGTTTAGTACCATTATTTTAGTAATAAAGTATAGCAAAATCCCATCTTCGAAAAAAAAACCTAAAAACTTAAAAAAAAACATCACGAATTGAGCGATAACACTAGTGAGGTAAACAGCCGCCATTGCCGGAAGTCGAAAACATCGTTCATCCCGCACTGAATAATTTTTATTTTTTTGTAATTTTGTTTCTAGAGAGAGTTCTATCGAGTCGCGCATTATCGTTCTTTGGTACAAAACGGTAAACCGCGGATTACCGCGCTGTGGTGCATTTAAATAAATTCTTGTTAAAAATCTAAATAGCACTGGAAAGTCTCCTTTATATATCATCTTTTAACCAACTACGCAAAAAGACAAGTGTGTTGACATTATTTGGTTAAAGTGATGAGCAGGTCTAATTGACAATATAACCAGCCGAGCTGAACAATCATTCACATGAAACTGAGGTAACTAGTATGAGCGAAACTGTCTTGGCAAGTAATGACATTATCTACTATCGGTGTTCAATAAGATTCCACTATTGTAGAGAGTTAATGGATTCAGGAACTTTCATCTTCATTTTGTAAGACAGTAATTGATCAGAAGAGCTGTCAACATTTTCTGTCCCTAAGTCAAACTTTATTACTGCCATTAGCTTATTTTGGAATCATGGTAGGCAAAATTTATCAACACTTTGAACATTCCCTTCAGTCAATAACTTTAACATTAAATGTTTGAGTAATAGTCAAAAAAAAATTATTATTTTTTTTTAAAATATTTCTTTTTTTTTTACTTTTTGACTTCCAAAAATTTGATGGGTCGATTAATTGTTAAAATTTAATTTAATCTTTAAAAATTTTTAATGATTAATAGAGAAATTAATTGTTGATTTCCACAGCCCTAGAAAATAATAAATTTGAATTCAGCCAAACCTGCTTTCAAGATCTCCAGCCACAATGGCGACAAGATAGCTTGGGATGGGAACCTTCTGGGAAAAGCTTGTCACATTTTCAAGAGGGTTGTCAGCTGCTGGTTCTGTACCTAGTCTCTCTGCACTCATTAAGACAGTGATTTCTTTAACTGCTTGGACCTGTCCATAGGCAATATTTTATTTTCAATTATCTTAAATAAAATGCGCCAAAGACTAAATGATAAGATAACAAGTTAATGAATACTTTTTTTTTTAACTTAAGAGCTCATTTAAAAAAAAGAAATGTAGTTATTATGTATAACTTGAAAATGAGTAATAATCTGAAATCAAATAAAATGCCTACCTTTGCAGTATAAGGAAATTTGACAGAGGGTGTGTCTTGACATGGGATCAAGCTTCTTGCATGTATAGCCTTAAGTATTAATAAATAACACAAAATTTTGAATGCTTTCATTTAAGCCTTTTCTTTTGAAAAAGCAATGCTCATGATGAATTTATCTATTAAATATTTTTGTTGTACTATAATTCAAGAAGGTACAAAAGGAAAAAAAAATGTTTCTATACTTCTTACTTGACACTGGCTATAAAGGTATGGTTGTCTTTTGCCTTTTGTTTGCTCCTTCGTCATCCATTGTAGGGCTGAGGCTTCAGTAGATGTGACATATTTTATACTCACTGTGAAGCTGTGTATAATTTTTTGACATTGAATAATATTTTGTTGGTAAAGATATGAGATTTTCATGAATATTTGTCTATTTTTTATAAAAACTTCTTTTCCAATATCCCTTACTCAGTAACAATTTGCAATTTTGCTAAGCATCATCACAAATTAGTGCACCAATAGTCATAAATTAAATTATGGCAGGTTATATTATTTTAAACTCTTAAATAGCATTGGAATACTTCCAGATATAAAGTGTTTTATCTTTTTAATTTTCAATACACAGAAGTAGCCAATAATGAAGCTTAGACATTTTTTTTTGTTGTCTAGTTAAATTGCTCCGTACCTCTTTTCTTGAATGCGGCCAAGTTTAATAGTAAGTTTAGAACCAAAACTAAAATTTGATGGGTTGGTGACTTCATACTCCAAATTCTCTGCAGTTTCTTTCATACAAACATGTGATATTGTTATGTCCCTTACGTCAAGAACCTGAAATAAATTTTTTAAAATTATGTTAAAGTAATTGATTCAAATTGCTAACTTCTCACATTCTGAGATATTAATTAAAAAATATAACTTATATTTTTGTTGGGAGTAATGGTATGTGTCATTGAGGTCCTCATGATGAACTGCCAAGTATTTATCATTGAGAGGACTCTGTGTGATGTTTCTTATCTTCATCACAGAAAACAGCTACTCACACAAATATGTGCCATTAAAAATGCTCAAGGTTTTGACTCTATATAGACAAACTCCTCCAGCCTCCAAGTGTCATACTTTGACTTTGGTGTCCCATTACAGTTTAGTTCTATTAGCACCATCTGATAAAGTTTCCACATTTATAGCTAAAGGGTTACAAAACAGCTCAAAATTAATTTTCTGTGTTTCAAAGTCACTAAAGCATTGTGCAAGCTGGGCCCAAAATAAGCTTAATTTCTCAGCAAAGTGTGTATCTGGAAGCACCATAGTGTTGAATTTGTTTAACATTATTTGGCGACAAGAAAGTGAGACAAGTTGCTTTGGTGCAGTTGTGTCCCTCATAACCACAGCTTCACTTGCAATGCCTTCACTGGATCACACATAACAGTTATCAAGGAACCCTGTCCCTGGAGATGTAGGTTCCAGCCATTCAAATTAGACAGACATTGAAATTTTTCGGAAAAAATCTACCTCATCAAAATTTTAATAATCCACATGGCCCTTGTGTCATCCACAGACAGAAGGTTAAAATATGTTGATGTGAGGAAAGTGTATTCTTATATTATAATTATGTGCTAAAATAAAATCATTTGACAGCCCAAAATATCTCTTGTTAAGAATAAAAATAAATGTTTAAGACAAGAATAACTTAATACTTATAACTACTAACTGGAACAATACCAATTTTGACTAGCCAGCACATATACTCATATACACGGGCATAGACGGGGGGGGGGGGATGCATATAAATGTAATAAATTTCTTACAATAAAACTTCCCTGAAAGTTAATTACATTGAAGACAGTGTACACATATCAAACATAAAAAAGAATTATATCTGCAAGTATAACTCATTACATTACTGATTGTTGTAAATAAAATTTCTGTCACATTTTTAGCGAGATCGCCAGCATTTATATTTATGTGTCAATGTTGTTTCACATAGCAAACGAACATTTTGATTTAGTTTTTTTCGCTGATTCTACTTTCTCGGAAAAAACTTTAATTGATTTAATTGTTCCTATTGTGTTTCATATAGCATTCACATTATTTAAATAATTCACGACAAAATTAAATTTATGTAAACCGCATTGTACAAATGCTGCTTTTGGGTACTTTGGTCTAATTATTGCTTGGATTCCTCCTTCTCTACCTGCCATTTTAGAACAACAGCAGTACCCTTAACCAAGAAGCTTTGTCATATCTAATCCAAATTTTTATGAATTTTAGTGATGGTGTTGGCTGTTCTATATACAATTGGAATATATATCCCAGAAATTCATCTGTGACCATCATTTTTCCATTTTATTCTTTGACACCAAGTTACATCAACTAAATGCCGCAAATTTCATTTGTTTCGTCGGCAAGTATAGAAAATTCAACTGAATTATTTCCTTCACAAACAATGTCTTCACGCTAAAGAGACCCACAAATTTCGATACATTATTGTGATTTGCATGGT
The DNA here is from genome assembly GCA_002072015.1 of Radix auricularia. Taxonomy (NCBI): domain Eukaryota; kingdom Metazoa; phylum Mollusca; class Gastropoda; family Lymnaeidae; genus Radix; species Radix auricularia. Next base: position 6,081 of record MUZC01001926.1, on the reverse strand, counting down.
TGCCGAGATAAACTTGGCACTAAAAGAAACAAATGACAAATGATTACCAAGAACTTCATCTCCAGATTGCAAGAAACTCTATCAGGTCATAAAAATTACCAGAATTTAATTCTTTTCCAAGAAGTACTAACTCTTAATGTACCAAAGCGCGGTAATCCGCGGTTTACTGTTTTGTACCAAAGAGCGGTAATGCGCGACTCGATAGAACTCTCTTTAGAAACGAAATTAAAGAAAATAAAAACTATTCAGTGCGGGATGAACGATGTTTTCGACTTCCGGCAATGGCGGCTGTTTACCTCGCAAGTGGTATCGCTCGATTCACTATGTTTTTTGGAAGTTTTTACGTTTTTTTTTCGAAGGTGCGATTTTGCTAGACTTTATTACTAAAATAATAGTACTAAACTACAGGTAAAAATAGTTTTTAACTCAAAACGGTCTTACGGATACATTAATTAACCATTCTTATTCTAAAAGATGATGTCAGTATGACCATAATAATAAAAATGGATTTAACGCAATTTTTAAAATTTTATAACCGGTTGATCGCAATTCGGGAAATTCTTACAGTACTGAGGCGGAAGTTTTCCGAAAACCTTATGGCACATTAAGAGCTAAATCATGCATGCCGCAAAATAGGATTGTAGAAATGATGGGACCCAGTTTGTTGCGATTTTCTTGACTTTGTCTTCTAAATGATGAGTCCAACTGTCCATCTATAGAAACTGCTTTGGCTATCAATATGCAACAAAATTGCTTGCAGTTGCAACTTCATGAGCCTTTGTGTCATGTACTTTGCATGTGGCTAAGTGGATCTTCGTTAAAATTTTTATATTTTTTGCATGGTCTGATGTTTGATGACAAATGCCAACTGAATTCCTTGATTTACTTTTTGCGGTAAAAACACACAATAATTACAAAGGGCACATTTTAACATTTGCGAGTATAAAAGTAGCGGTGAATAGTTTGATAATAATGCATATCTAAAAACTAAAAACTCTGTTTCCCTCACTGTCAGCTCTTAACTTACACATTTTATCAGGGGTCCAACAATCACAAATCAGCTGCAATTTCAACTCATTTGAAAGGTTGTGTGTCCAGACATAACTTGCAATATCCAATTTAGAAAATTAATAAGTGTCAGCGACAATCAAGTTGTAGCTTTACATACCTTGGTAGCATCAAAGACATACAGGGAGGGATAGATGCTGACGTTAGAGTGAGAATGGGCAGAGCAAGAACATAATTTAAACAGCTAAAAAAGTTTGAAGCTGCAACAACTTGACCCTCCAAACCAAGATCAGGATATTCAACAACATAGTACAGCCAGTCTTGCCACATGGAGCTGAAAAATGATACCCGACATGGGGGCCCGTCTTGAAAATCATCAAAGAGCCTAACAACGAAAGCCAGATCAGCGCTGGGCATTGCAAGGCGTCGGATACAGACCGTATCCGTCCTGAAAATCATCAAAGAGCCTGACAACGAAAGCCAGATCATCGCTGGGATTTGCAAGACGTCGGATACACGCCGTATCCGTCGTGAAGTCATCAAAGGGCCGAACATCGAGAGCCAGATCGTCGCAAGAGCTGGGGGCAA